>JAHPZR010037024.1:10000-18471 GCA_019787425.1 Platygyra sinensis
TCCTGACTGGAAACTTCCTTAAAATTGGATGATACCACCCCACAGTACACATCTTTTTAGTCTCGTAAGTAAACACTTCTTGTCCACAGACAGTCTTTCCTGGACATTTAATTTAATACATGTAAGTGGACACCTCACTTGCATTAAAAGTGTCTTGATTGGACACTTCCTATAAGTGTCCACCTCTGCTAAGTAGACACTTTTCATAAATGGATTCGCCCTTAAACTGCATCAATGGCCAGCAGCCATGGTACTGTTATTGAGTAGACGCTGCCAATAAGTTGACAATTTCTGTCCTCCACAGGAACCTAAGTTAAAGTGACACAATGACATGTCCAGAGAGGACATGTCTTTTTACAAGACACTTCCCCTGTGTGACAACTCCCCTAGTGTACACCTCCCCAGGGGATCTAGGGAGAGGGTGCAGGGGTGCACACCCCCTCCCCCTGAGATGAAGCCTTCTTCTTTGTATTCGCTAATAAAATCTGTTTACCTCACCAGTCAGTTATGCCATTCCTTAGTGGTGCAGCCCCTCCTAAAAAATCCTGGATCTGCCCTTGCTCCTCTAAGCTGGCAGAAACCTCCTAAACCAGGAGCCCATCACCAGGAACCTGCAACTACCCCATGTTCCTGTCACAGCACTTTCACAGACTGATCTAATTTTAGTCTGCATTTATCTCAAATTCAGATCCCCAATGGAAACTTAGTGACCAATTGCAATCAAAAGCATGCACGGGCTAATGTTGACATGTTCACGTGAGATTGCATTGTCTTCTCCCTACTGAAGCCCACTCATGTAGACTGGAACTGGCCTATTTTGCAGGAAAAATGTCTAAAAATAGACCGTTCTGTAAAAATGTTGTTGCATTGGCTTATTATGGGAGTTGCAGGTTGTTAGTAATGGACTCCTGCCTAACCTAAGAATACTACTTCCATAAGTTCATCTTAACAAATCTCTGTCTTGATGTCTGTAATTTTCTGTTTCTTTTTGTAAGCCAGACAAAAGTACTCATTCACCCCTTGAGTCCTACAATCCATTGTCATTAGTGGAAACAAAGGGGCAGTATAACCCACAGCCCTCATGTTAAGGCTCCAGTTTAAGTGCAGGCTGAGAATAGTCAGGCTCCCACTGGAAAGGTCTGACAACAGCTTGAAGGACTGAGAAGGAAGTGGGTGAGAGTGAAGACAGGCAGAGGGGGGTTGGGGCAGGGGAGAGGTTATGAGTGGGACTGAAGATGCATTTCCCAAACAACACCCAGTGAAAAGCTTACACCCTGAACAAATCAAAACAAATTATATCACTGTGAAATAATGTACCTTTATCTGGAGAGCGATGTATTTCCTTTTGAGGACAGGTTCTGTCACATCCACCAAATACAGTTTGTTGTCTATTACATTCTAACAGAAGATTTTAGAGAATATTTAATCAGTATTTTGGGAGACCACTTGTAGCACTTTTATAACTACATTATTTTGTTGTCTTCTTTATAATAATATATGCATTGAGAAAGAGGTTCTCTCACTCTTGCAGGATTGTAAGGCACATAATTTTGTCACCTGTTATAATTAAAACTTGAAAAGGTCATCAAAATGGTATACTCATGAAATTAGGATTCAAATAATTTCACTTGATTTTTGCCAAAATTCTTACCTGATAATTTAAGAATAATAATAATTTAACAATTTTGCCAAAATGAATCTGAAATTACTTCTTAATTCACTTCCCAATATGTTCAAAACTGCTTGGCAAACCCAAATAAAATAATTTGTGGCCCTCACCAATGACTGGCTCTCCTCTGGTTTGTGAAAACTTTTGACCGGCGGTGTGAATTTTCCTGGGTTGTTAGCTTGTACAAACGTTGAGATATCTTCCCTCGTATTCATGAGCTGGAACATATTTTGTATGCTCTCCAGTCTTTGCACGCTGCTGACTATCTAGGAATAGAAAAATTTGCCGACAACAGTGAATAAAATAGATAAAAATAAATAAATTAAAAGTGCTTCTCTGCACAAATTTCACATTTTTGAGAAAAATAAAATTTGCACTCTTTTTTGTTCAATGATGGCCTCTACAAATTCTTCGAACGATGTACACACAAATACATACATGTAAATTAAAGATCACAAATTTAATTCACTCCTTGTGGTTCTGAGGGTTTGGCAGCATTACTGCAAATATACTTAGTTTTTCATTACCTATTTTTGTCTTAAAGTCATACTATGACAAAATTGCACCTTTCCTATTTAAGCCATTTTAAAACATAAAAAAGTAGATGCGTGAGAGGAAAAGAGCTGTTTACTATTTTCAAATATCTCTTTTCGTTCCAGAGATATTCAAGTTTTAAATATATGCAATATATAGATTTTGTTCAAATATGATGAAAAGAGATATCCCAGCCAGTTTGCATCAGAAATGTTTGATTCTTTGCAGTTCTGTTACCATGGAAACATACTGGGTTCCAGACCTCCCCTATATCAAAACCTTTTTTGGCCACCTTTGGCATTGCATTGTGATATTTGCTATTTGCACTTCACATGCATGATCCAGCAGGCCTATAAATACGTTAGCTCGACTTTGTGGCCTTGTTTAACATTTTCAAGCTGAAAATCACCAACATGTTGAAATCAAGTGGGTGGGGACTGGAAAAGAGTGACTTGCCAAGGGTATGGAATTTTTTATGTACATACACATAGGTGTATTTTCTGTAGAACTATTAGCCTGCTAAGTTTCAATGTTTTGCACTGCAAATTGGCCAAGATAGCACTATTTATATACTCAGTATAATATTGGGTTGAGTGTATGACATCATCGGTAATCTCATTTGCATATTTTACCCATTTTTCAAACTTACATACATGTATCTCTGGAACTAATGCAGATATTTGCAAACGGTAAACGGCATTTTTATTCTTTCATGGAATTCTCTGTGATACATTAAAAAAACAAGGGGTAAAAGTTTGATCATAGCACACTTTAAGCAAATTTATGAACGATGCTGTTTTAGTGGGGAGTGAACAAATATTAGAAGGTTGGCCTTTAGCATGCTTGAGTCATTTTGAAGGTCAAAAGAACTGCATACATGTCAACTTTTAAATACAGATCTAGTAAATTTGTTACATTTTCTTTCTCGATCTGAGAACAATCAATCAGTGCAACTCTCAAGGATTCAGACACATCTTCTTGAACATCCTGAAGGTCCTGTGAAAACAGAGTAGCACATGTACATTTTATAATGAAATTCTAAATTTTTCTCTTGTAGTACCTCCATTTTATGTCTCTTCATAGTACATCTATAGTTCTGCTTTATGCTGTAATACTATACTAGGACTGACTGGCTTACTGGTCAACTGATGAACTGAATGACCAACTGAAGGACAGAAAGAGAGAGACCAATTAACTGCCCAATTAAATGACTGACCCAGTGTTAACCAGCACACTCGTCTCCTCCGCAGCTGTTTTTTGGGATGTCACACAACGCTCCCCCCAAAGAAACGGCTGCTCACAACCGAACCACATTCCTTTCCATTGTGTTTGTGGTTTGGTTGCAGTCTGTTGAACAGACTAATCACACAACAGCAAAGTGCAAATGATGTAAGCTTTCGCACAAAAGGCCTGCAGTAGCCTGCGGTGCGAACAATGAGGGATTTCTGGCTTTGGTTTCACGCCCCACGCACGCCACCAAAAACGGGCTGTGCTCGAGGGCTACGACCATAACAGACGAAAAAAAATGTGAATGAAAGCCTCAAGTACAAGTGCTTCATGTGCTCATCGCTATGTTCAGCTAATGAGAGAATATATATTTTCTGGAAATGTCTAATTGTAAGCGTCAGTCAAGGGCTGATAGCTTCCTACAGATTGAAGACAGGAGAAAAGAGCAGCATTTAGAACTCGCTGTCAACAAATTAAATTGAGCGAAGCTACCTGATTTCTTAGTCCCTTTATTAGCAAGTTAAAATAGATATCTTCCTTCTTCACCACGATTTTTCGAGTTGAAAGCTACAGCAACAAACAAAACTCATTCAAGCGTCACCGGTATTTTTTGGCGTCCATAAACAAAGGCGGGAAACCGCATGTTCATTTGTGGCGTCTCCGATGATGGGATACAAAGATAAAAAGCATTCTCTGATTGGCCAAGTTTCAACGGGCGAATTAATTTGGCGTGAACTGGTTGTTGAAAATGAAACTGAGGCTGTGATTGGCTTATTTCATGAAAGGAATGTGGTTCGGTTATGAGCAGCCGTTTCTTCGGGGGGAGCATCGCGTGACAACCCAAAAATAGCTGCAGAGGAGACTAGCAACACACTGGCTGGCTGTTTAAATGACAGACAGGTACAGAAAGACAGACTGACCGACTGGCTAGTATATAATTGACTGACTGACTTCAGGACTGACTGACTGACCGACTGACTAATTGACTGGCTAGCAAGTAATTGACTGACTCACTGACTCACTGACTGACTGACTGATTGCCTAGTAAGTAATTGACTGACTCACTGACTGACTGACTGATTGCCTAGTAAGTAATTGCCCGCCTGCCTGCCTGCCTGCCTGCCTGCCTGCCTGCCTGCCTGCCTGATTGACTGACTAGCAAATAATTACCGGTAATATAAAGGTTAAGGCTGACCAAGCAGAGTGAGAGAAATTATGTATCAGTTAAACACTAGTAAGAATTTGTTTGGACCTACAAAAGTTGAAAGTACTTACATTCAGCATTTGTGAAAGTGTTGATGAGTAAAACACCCTGTTCATGTTATTGACGGAATTAAGCTGAAGTACGTAGGCATTGTGTGTATTGCGGCACAGTGTCTGAACATGTTCTTGCTGAAAAAAGGAATCAGACAATAAAATTAACATTCAGTCTGTCTTTGAGCAACATGTTGAAAATGAAAACAAAACCAAACAGCAAATTTCAAAATCACACAATACCTTTGCTGCTTCAGCTCCAGAGCTTTGTAATTTTGCTAGTTTAGAGCAAGCCTCTGAATATTCTTTGTGACACTGAATTGAAAGAAAATTGTACATGACATGTAAACTAGCCTGCAAACATTCAACATGTACTGTATCTTCCACAAGTTATCTTCAAGTCAAAATCATATTTATTTATAATATTTTTATTATATTAGAAACAATTATAATAATTATTATGTTTTGGTGATAGGTTATTACCATTAACAGTCAGTCCTAAACCCTGCTGATTATATTTCTTGTAAGAAGAAAATTTGGCCCATTGCCTGATAATAATAATTTATTGATTATTTTTCTTTATGATATATTAATTAAGTAACATGTTTTGGAATTTAGTAACACTGAATGTTTCAAATAAATAACATTGAAACCAGCATGTCAACAAACCTTCTGTAAAACTTCATCTGCCTTTTCAATCTGATTTTCACCACTCTCTCTGAATGAAAATATCTGGAAAAGGTTGCAATAATCAAAAAAAAAATACAGAATGATGTTAAATTTTATAACATCAAATGTCCTACATGTGTAATATTTACCCAGTCTTAGTATTCATCAGCCTTGTTCACCACAGTGCTCACTTGAGGGTGGAGGTATAACGGAAATCACACCCAGTATAATTCGATCGATCGATCGACCGATCAATCGATCAGTCAGTTAATCAATCAATCGATCAATCCATTAGTCAGTCAAGTCAGTCAGTCAGTCAGTCAGTCAGTCAGTCAGTCAGTCAATCAGTTAATCAGTCTGTCAGTCAATCAAACTTATTTAAAGAGGGCTACTCTAAATAGTTTTACAACTAATACACCTGTGTGCATGATATTCATTTATTGATAAAATAAAATAAATGTTCTTTTTTCAGTCAGATGTGTGAGAAGACTGTGATGTGACATTCCATTTTATACCAATCCTTAAAAAACAGTTTTAAGTACATATACATGTATGTATTTAGCTAATAAAAGGCAAGCAAAACACCTTCTTTGTGGCAGCTTTTCTCTTGATAACGTCCTCAAAAGCTGCAGTATTGACTTCTCTCACAAGACTGGAAGATATCTTCAGCATATCCTATAGAAAGTAATAAATTTGAATTGTTCAACAAAAAGGAGGCACTACATAAGTCTTAGAGTAAAGTGTCTTGCCCAAGGACATGATATGATGCTCGCAACCAGTGCCCAAACACAGGACTGGTTGATCCAGAGGCAAGTTCACCATATAAGTAGTAAACTTAATAAAGACATTATCTTATAAATCCAAAACTAACATTTTCCATGCTAAGCATCATGTTTATCTCACTCAAGACAAGCTGGTGTACGCAAGACAACTAGAGAGATCATTACAAGTGGCCAGGGATGCTTACAGACATGTAGAGATACAGTATATACATGTAGCATGTCAGACATTTACTGACAGCTTCCTGTTAATGCATCAGTCAATTCCAGCAGTGCTCATCCATCCCCCAGGCTAACCCCTGGGCATTAGCATTTTCTTTAAAAAATTGGGCAAATTCCCCAGGGTGGGGACACATAAGCTGTCTAAATGCCCTGGGGTGGGAATGAAGAAAGAGGGCAAATGCCCCGCCCCCGGGATCATTGCCTTCCAAGACTTCCAACACTTCTGGAGTTTTTCACTGAATAAAACGGTCAGCTGTTCAGTATTTTAATTCAATGGTATTAAAGACTTCAAGGACAACAGTACGTGCTATTTTATTCTGATTATGTTTATTTCTTTATATTTTGTTCTTAACAAAAATTTTTTTAATATTTTTGTTTTTCACCTTGTCGCTGTAAAGAATCAAGACATTTTAAATGATGATGCATCGCATTTTAAGCTCGCAAGATCTGTGTTGAAGATTGCATCATTTAAATTTGCAAACCTTCAGAATTTTAATTCCATTTTCATCAATTTAAAATTGTTAGGCTAGTTTTGAATGCGAAATGCGAAATAGTCGTTCACGCAGTGTTCACGTCAGTGATTGTTTTGTGATAAACAAAATATAGTTCATCTTGCCACTTATATTTATATGCTTACAAGTAATGAAGAAATATAAAAATTGAGAAAACATACCTTTAAATACATCGACAGGTTTTTCTAGTCCCTGACGGACAAGCCAGTCTTTGTCAAAGGTCTCTTCCTTCTTGATAAACTCATCCATCTTTCGAAAACATGTGTGTCAAATGCCCGGGGGTGGCCCCGGGGACGCCGTGGGGTATGCTAATACCCAGCCTCCGGGCCGCGATGAAATTTGCTAATGCCCCACCCCCGGGACTGACAACGTGAGCAAATGCCCCACGGTTGCTCAGGGAGGGAGGGGGATGGGCACTGCTGGAATTGATTGATGCATTACTGACCTGTGCTTGTTTTTCATATTCTCCAAGCAGGGTTTCCCAGCAACTAAAAGCACTGCTTAAAGCAGACCTACGAGAAAAAAAAATTGAAAATGATGACAGCAATGATGATGACAACGACAGTGATATTCACAAGATTTTAATTTGTACCTTGAAAAGTTTTCTATATTAAACAAGTTTTCCTACTCCTTTTCTTGTCACATGTAAATGTACCTGTCTCTCTTCATTTCAGAGTTCTTCTTTCTGAATGACTCCACAACAGACAGCAGCTGGTTTCCTAACTGCTCTTTGAGGGATGCAACCTTGTGGGCAAATTCACCAACTACATTTTATGACATAAAATACATCTCAATTAGATCCTTCAGGTCAGCAACTGTTCAACAGTGCATTCAAATGAGAAAGCTTAGCAGATTTTCAATATTCATTCCTTGTAACAATTTTTGACATGTGTTCCATGTCAGACTGTCTTTAATATCACTTTCACCATGTGAGCACTAATTGGAAGTGTGTGTGTGTGTGTGTGTGTGTGGGGGGGGGGGGGGGGAGGGAGCGGGGTGCTTATATATTGTCTTCATTAAATGGTTGATAAATATTTCTTTCATGATTTGAAGCATGTTAACGTTGTTGCAAACGGAGTGTTGTCCTTAGAAGGCGATAATTTCAACATAACACTTGATGTTCAGTCGGATATAGGGCGAGGTATTTAGTTTACGATAGCATGGATAGTATGCTTATCAATATAAGCTCAATATCCATGGTGTAAAAATTTGGCTGATACGTTAAGACCTTATGAAAGCCATGTTTTAGCTTACACTTGAAACTAATAGTAGCTCACAATCTCGACTTCCTCATCAAACTTCAAAAAATTTCCTTGACTTAATTAGAATAACAACCTATCTCCGAGTTAAGAATTGGTTATTGGGAGTAGCTAATAAGAATATTTTCCCATGAAATGTAAGTTACTTTTCTTCGGTTATTTAATTCCAGTCAAAAGAGTTATTTCATTTGTTGACGATAACAGATATGTTAACAAAACGTCGATTAGGGTTACAAACCAATGATCGACTCCAAGTAAGACTTGAGGTGCAGCAGAAAATCAGTGAGACATTTCTAACACCAAATATCCGTTAACGCTTCACACATGAATGCGATTTATGAAGTCA
>JAHPZR010037025.1:0-50238 GCA_019787425.1 Platygyra sinensis
GTTTGGCACTCTTTAGTCATTCGTTTGAGCCATGTTAATCTGGTTTTAAGTTGCAAACAAAACAGGATTCAGTTCAAGGTTATTGTTGTGATGGGCTGAAATTCATGTTTGAAGTGTGACTGATGAAAACCTGTCATAGCCAAGCATGATCTCATCTGAGCGAACATGTATGCGGTCCAATTGCATTGTTTTGACCTGCTGAAATTTTTATGTTTGAAATATGAAGGGTGAAAACCTCTCCATTTTTTCGCAATGGTCAATCTTGCATGAATCTAATTGGTTTTGTTTTGTCGATCATGAATTGATAATGATGATAACAGTGCTATTAACAGATCAGTTTTCAATTGACTGTCGAAAGTAATCAGAGAATTATTTGGGTTTTTGTTTCCCATGGTTTGTGATGGACTTAGTAGTCTAATTGGTAACTAATTGGTTTGGTTTTGGTTTTACGACACTCAATTGAAAACCGCTCTAACAGTAATAAATAGTTGGTAAAAATAAGAAAACAATTATCGGTAAAACTTTCTTAATATGATAAGAAAGAGCCTGGAAACAAAATTTTATTACAGGTTTTAACGTTACCTGTGGAATCGGAATTCGTAGATCGTTGATGCACTTTGTCAGCAGAACAACAATTAGAGGTTCGTCAGAAGCCTCATGTGAGTAGTCACATGCAGAGTCTACTTGATATGCCTCAACTGCATTTGGATATGCCACCCTTTGGAAGAATGTAATGGGCAAGTCTGGGGTCACGCCCTCTATGTCTGCCATTTCAATCACCTTAAAAAATATTAATAACAATATCCATTGGTGAGTTATTTTAATTAGTTTTAACATGCTGTTCATTGTGTGGAAATTCCAGGTATTAACTGTACTTAGATGGTATTTGGTCATCTTTCCTCCAAAAACTTCATTAGGGTTTGTTTTTGTTCCACTCAATCAGACAGAAAATGACATAGGCATGGTCGTTGTAAGGTAGTGTTGTTAACATAGATATTTTTTTGATAGTTCAATAAACCAAAGTCAGAGTACTTCCATTGGACAGCAGACACTATAATGGTGCCATGCATGTGAGCAAGTCTTTATTGGTGTTGGTTTTCATTTCAAATTGGCTGAGAAAGTGGCACAAGTTTTCTAACCAATAACACAATTTTCATACTAATTCAAAAACAATTCAGAGCAATTGTGAAAGTACTCTTGACACTCGAATGAAAAACACCCTATTCGAAATGCTAGTTTGGACGAATATAATTGCTAAAAGTCTGTACCCAAGAAATTGGAGAAATAAAAACATGTCAACGTCAAACATAGTTAAACAAACCAGTATCATTACTTCGTGAAAACTTTCCACGGTGATAAATGAGATATTCAAAATAATGCAACACTTACTTTTTCAGCCAAGCTGATCAAAACTGTGTAATTTTTCCCACAGCGGTCGTCCATATCTGGAATTGATCTGGCCAATTTCTCTTGCAATATCTTTTGCACGTTGTTTTAATATGAATTCCAAATTCTGCCTTAACCCTACGAGAACCCAATAGCGCTTGATGACTCAGCAAAAACTTCCTCTGCACGATTTTCTGCTGTCTGTTGGGCATCAAGGCCATTGGGACTTCTTCTCCCATCCAAAAAAGGAACTAATACTAGGCGACCAAAGACCCTGTACAAAGGAGAATCAGAAAAAATATCCATTGGACAGTTAGAGAAGCTGCAATTAGTGCCATTTCACCTTAAACAAATGCTGGAAAATCATAAAAAGTTCTGATAAACAATAATTTGCTCTGGTAAACAATGTACCACTCCAAGGAGTTTGATTCTAATTTGATTCTTCATGCTACATGATCGAATTTAATCATGTATATGTCTGTGAGACACCTTTCCTTTAATGAAGGTCAGTTTAAGTTATACTATATAATTTCCTGTCTTAAGCTATTAAAATGATTATAGTGTTGTGACAGTAAAATGAAAAGAAAGACCAAATGTTTCAAGCATACCTTGGGTCCCTGTCGAGGCCATCCAGGGCCTCCCAATTGACTGTCAAGATAGGACAGGTACGGGGCATGCTTTCTAGTAAGCATGTTCCATCTCTTCCTCTGTTGTAAAAAGCCACCACAATTTCTTCTATTTGCTTCGGTTTTTTAATGTCATCCAGGACTGGTGGAAGTGTAGTCCGGCTGCACAGGCGTGGTATGAACCTCTCCTTTGCAGAGGAATAAAATGAGCCATCATTGCCAATGAGGCTCAAGGCTGCTTTGGCACATCTTGTCTTGCCCAATCGGTTGACGCCACAAATAACTGGCAGAGGGCAAAACCCCAGGATCTCCATTATCTCTTCATAATGCAGTGCCATTACCACTGCAGCTGTCAGAAAATGCATTATATGATAGAGAATTAGAAATAGCCAGAAAATGCTAATTTTTATATTTGGTTGTTCAGTCTGCTGGACATAATCCCCAGCATTACGCCAAATTGTTCCATGACTAAAAACACTCCTCAGGTGTTTTACCAGTATATGGAAGCTTTGTGTATTATGAAAGCATTATTCATATAGCAATGAGAAGATTGCAAGTTGCTTTCCTTGATTGAAATTTGGGTCACATGAATGTTGAGGGATTTAGGATGCATGTGTAAGTTACCTTATTATAAATGAAAGAGGTCATACACATTAATTACAAAGCAGTAAAAAAGAGCAATTATTGGAAATTGTAATGACTGATTATCACTGCATAGTTCAATGTTCCTGTGACGCGGCTTGGACATAACCCAACAAGTGAGAAAAAAATCAGCAAGTCAAATGGATTAATTATAAACTAATAACATAATGACAACAAATTTTACTGTAAACAATACCAATTATATAAAGAATGCCTACTCACGACTATTAGCTTGGCTTAGAGTCAAGGCAAGGGGGCAGGCCTTTCAAATCCTAATTTAAGTACAAATTAGACATAAGTCCTTACCAATAGTAAAAATTGCTGCCATGGTGTTGTCATGGACAATATCCATTAGGGCCTTAACCACCTCATGCAAGGCATGGCTGAGTAGTGGAAGTTTGACTGTTGGCAGGGGGCCCCACAGGTCTTTACGCCTTCCCTCTTCCATCTCAAGCACTTCCTGTATCCAAATGATGGAGGAAATTTCTGGGTTGGTGAGGATCCATCTCCAGCAAGTTGAAGCTCCTTACCCAGAACCCACACATCACTGTTTGGCTGTCGACCAATGCACTTAGCAGCGGCATATGTATCTTTAAGGTTGCCGATTCTGCATTTTCTGAATTACCATAAATTTTTTTTTTAATAGTCAGCATTAAATACAAGGAGGAAATGAGTATTAAAATGACTATTGAATGGCTTGGTGCAAGACAGGCGTAAGTGACTTTTTTGGGTAAAATTTTTTTTCCTTCAAAAGTGCTTGAAGTTTTGCATGTGCTCTTCAGTTAAGTAGTAAAACATTCCTTGCATTTTTTTCGGCTGGTTGCAATTTGCTTCTGAGAAAAACGAAGTAAAAATATCGAAGCGTGCACAATGAACGTATTACAAAGCGGAACAAAACCATTTCAGCCAAAAAAAAAACAGGAGAATGTTTTTCTAGTAAATTGAAAGCAAACGCAAAAATTCAGTCACTTTTGAAGGAAAAAAACTTTTACCCGAAAAAGTCACTTACGACTGTCTTGCACCAAGCCATTCAATTATTATTCAGAGAAACGTGCGACTACAATACAATTCAAGAAAATCCCGAAGTGGATGATGTGGTTTTCAAACAAAGCTACTGAATCTTGTTATTTCAGTTCAAAATAACATTCATACAATCATAATTATTTGATAAAGCAGGTTACAAATGAAATGGGCGAGACAAAAGTCCTGATGTGGATATCTGCACTATCTAAGTGAAAGTAATTAACTATATCCACGAAATTTGCTCGCACAAACATACCAATTTGGCGTGTTGGATAATAAATCTCTTATTAGAGATTTTGTTGTGTAGTATCGCTGAGAATTTTTACTCGTTGTTTGTATTTTGACTCGGCCCTACGGGCTCGCCAAAATACGGCACAACTCGTAAAAATACTCAGCGATACTATACACCAATACCTCTAATAAGATTTATACATTTTTAAGCTCTTGGTGTGATGAAATGATTTATTCATTTATTCCAGATTTGTACATTTATACGGTACCAATATGTTGTACATCAACGTAACTGAGCTAAGTAAGCTTGACGCGAGAAAATTGCTGTGTCCAACACAGTTTACTATTATTTCGACCTTCTTATCTGTAACAATTTCGACGCGATGCAATGTAATGTTTTAAGAAGTAGTCGCCGATTTAACATAGTTCTGACATTCTATGATCTAAAACTTACTGTTCGCGACATGTCAAAGGTTCACTCACCGGAAATAATTTTTCATCAGCCATTTCATGAATGCTTTGAACTCGTGGCCATCGAAGTCGCAGGTCAATACTCCAGAACCAAATGAAGTATTCAGGTCATCTAGAAATTTTCCAGACCCGCCAGAAATCGCCTTGTGAATCCTGAAGTAGCACACTCTGCATGAAAAAGAGAAATTTATTATTCAGATTATGACCCTTTGACCTCTTGCATGAATGAAGACTTCACGACATTTCGCGCCAAAATATTGTGGTGGTGGGAATTCGTTTCCATTTGATATTTGCGAAATAAGAAACTTCACATCACGGTAATTTACTAACCGGCGATTTATAACGTTACAAAAATGATATAGAGACAGCAATGAAAATTTAAACACAATAATTACCTTGATTCCTCGCGCAGAGAACAGTATACCTCTGACACGAAACCACTCTGTTGACCCGCGCTGACGTGTTTCAACAATTTGATCGAGAAACTAGCTTTCTCTACATACTTTGTGCCTCCATCCTTGCAAAGAACGTTTATTCCCATGTCCTTCTCATTCACAACGAAGTCATAGCCCGACATTATGACCAATTAAGGTGAATCAACCGCACCGAACCGCGTTGCAAACTCTCCACTAACAGACCGTAGCACTACGTTTTCTGAAGAGATTCTGTCATTGAGGAAACGTTTTAAGGCGAATTTCGCGGGCTTTCAAAGCTTAGGCCAAAAAGGAAATAGCCACCTTATTTAGAATAGCTACCCCTCTTTGTGTAAATCAGACCTTGACCCCTAGCAGGAAGCCTTCTCTTTTATGGTACAGGTTAATGGACGCTTGTCGGCGAATGCGCCGATGACAGATTCGGATATGTCGTGTTTTGTGACCATCCTGTTGTTTCGAGAAGTACAGCTGCTCGTATTTTCTTAACCTTTCGCTGGACAACCGGACAAACAGCCGCATAAATTTTTCCCTGAAACCTCGAACCGGTACTTGCCGTACTTTAAGAGAAACCATGCGATATCGATTGGGCCAGCGTTGTTGTTGAGAAGCTTTGGAACGCAGCGAGAATAAAACTCCCATTCACTGTAAGGGGGCGCTTATAACCGGATGACTATATTCGTATACATTTAGATTGGGGGGGGGGGGGGGAATTCTAAACCGGGGAAGAGGCGGGCTTATAAGCGGCAGTTTATCGTTTATGGTATTGGTTTGATTCTAGGCTTTTGTACATTATGCTAGCATTTTTCGAGCATTTTAGTGAGGCAAAAGCATTGAGCATTATTCGAGCATTTTAGTGGCATTTTACCTGAAAATTAATATTTTCCCCCAGAGAATAATATATAGAAATGAAAATTATTTTTTAGGAGAAAATGAAAACTTAACTTAACCTCTTCTCTTACGTATCACAGAAAGGGTACAGAGGATTAACAGTACAACAGATCATCTTGTAGACTGCAAAATAGTCGTATATTTTGCGAATCTTCTGGTGTATTAAGACTTTAACACACGCTGTTGTTAACTTGTTCTACTAAGTAAACTTTCTTATTAAGCACTCTGAACTGTTAATTGTGTTGAAACATTAAAATTATGAAAATTTAAAACCCTAATGTATGAGCATTGGCATTAACCGAGCATTTTAGTGACTTTTTTGGGGGAAACCGAGCATTTTAGTGGAAAAAATGGAGCATCATAAGGTGGAGCATTTTAGTGGGGAAATAAAAGCATAATGTACAAAAGCCTATTTGATTCGCTAGCATGGTTTCAAAATCGTGGCCAAAATTCTACCTGTCATGATTGAGAGCTAACCGTGAACAGGCTAACTTAAGCATTATTCGGGCTAATCAAGATGCTATTAAGGCTAGCTGGAGTGCAAATAAAAAGAATTGCCATTTACAAGAAAATCTACGACTGAGTTAGACCAACACATCGAATAATTATTAGCTAGACTAAACTATACGTATATGGATTATTGTGTGCCTTGCATAATGGACACCTTTGCCTTGTCGTTTATGGACGGTGCCTACTAAATACACAGGTTTCTGCGCTCTGTCGAGACCGCGAGGAAAAGGTAGATTTTTTCAAGGGCATTGGAATGCACAAAGAAAATTAGGGTAGCCACGCATTTTTTTCTAGAAAATTAGACTGAAATCTCATCAAAAATGCTGATAGCAGCATTTTCTGAAAAGAAAGAATATTTGAGGACGCTAGTGGAAAAGGGGGATAAGTGATGATTTTGGCTGTTTTTTTTTCTTGCTAGAAATAAGCTGAATTTTTGCGTGTGGCCTTCATTCCATTTGAAAAACATCAGCCTGTATTTTTTTTCGCTGGTTTGCTCTTCGTTTTCGAGATATTACGTATGCAAACAACCCTCATTCTTTCCAAGCGGCATCTTTTGGAGATCTATTGTTAAACGAAAAACAAAAGAAACCTTTTGTTTCGCTTAAGGATGAACTCACTATATAACACGATAATTTCTCACTGCTGCTTCGTTAGCTCAAGCGGATAACGCGCCGAACGAAGTTGATTCGAATTTGTTTTGACATGACACGCGAGGGCTCGATTCGAAGTCGGTGAAATCTTTTTTTTTTTTTTTTTTCTCGTTGTTTTTCTTCTTCTTTCAAAATCCTTCTTCGTGTCTTTGTAATTGATTTGGCGTTTTTATTGGTAGGTAGGCATGTTTTTTTAGCTGCTATTGTGACGTTTGCTTTTGGCGCGCAAAGCATCGATTACTTCGATAACACAAATTCAGAGCTTACCTGTTAATTAAGCAGAGGTTGCTCGTTGTTTCCACCGATATTCCAAGCTTATTCGAGGAATATTTGCGCCCGCCTGGTAGGAGATTTGGCATCATTAAGCCTTTGACCCTCGTTAAGTCACCTAGCATTCCTCAAAGAAACGAGGAGTGTTTTTGTTCCGAGATCATGGTTTAAGTCTGTCGTTAACTTAGCCATTGAAGAACAAGTGAGCCAGGCGGGAGAGTCTAGAAACGCTTCTTCTTCCAAAACAAAGCATCCGTCCTGGACTTATGGCTCATTTGCCAAACTTCGGCGTGTGTCAGTTTTGGAAATTAGAACTGCTTTCTAGACTCTTATTATTTTCTTGAAATCAGCCATCCAACAACCTTCGCTGCAAAAATTTCTGGGATATCCCATAATAATCTTTCATACGTAAAGCGCCGTGAGCATTGTGTGCGTGACTTATAGCTCGCCTTTTAGTGTGACTCAGACACGGCCGGGGACTGGCGAGAAAGGCCAGGCAGCAAAGTCCTTGAAATTTGACCTGTACCGAGTGTTAGCCGAGGGTGAAAAGTTGCCGGCTAAATTAAACAGATTGAAAGCTATTTTTACGGGCCAAACAGAAGCCAAAGACAAATCGCAGGTGGGTTAAATTGGCAAGCAAGCGTTCCGTGAGTGTGTATCGTGGATTTCCAAGCAGATGATTACTTTGAGTTGTGACAGGATCGAGCCCGCCGCGAAGAAAAAACTGAAGACAAAGAACGCCTGATCGCAGGTTAGGAAGAAGAAAACTTCAGCTCAAATGTAAGTTTTGCTTTGTATTTCAGCGTTCCTTTGCTGATAAATTTTCCGTTTCATATGCTTTCTTTCAGCATAAGCAGCATGTTAGCTTAAGGCTTCCTTTTTCAGTGTTGTCAGAAATAATCATTTCATGGAACGAGCAGTTTTTTACCAAAAAAATAATTGCACATAGAAACATTTAAACATTTAAGTCACTGACGTAGCCGATTTGCAAAACGTTCAGCCTCTATCTCTAGGCACTATTCATTGACTTGATTTACGCATCGATTCGTGCACTAGATTTCGTAAGTGGAGATTGTTTTCCTTGGCCTAACACTGCGGTAACACGAACGTATCCTGACCTTTAACTCTAACCTAATACGAAGCGCTAACCCTAAACAATAACTTTAACCTTGAACGCTAGCCCTAATGCTAAAAAATGAGAGCTAGCTCTAACCCTAAGCAATAACTTTAACCTTGAACGCTAGCCCTAATTACAATCCTGCCCATGATGAAATGCCCCCCTCCAACCCTCGAGTTTTTGAATGAAGCTAAATTTTTTTAAAAAAACGACTACGAAACGGAATTTTGCTGAGTCAGCATGTTGAGGCCCCCTCTTCACGTGACATAAATTTCATTTAAAACTATTAAGTTTTGTGTAAACTATTTTCGATTGAAATTTTGAAGGGGGGCATTTCATCATAAATGGGAGAATGCATCTTAACATTGAGGGTTACTCCTTAGATTTTGGGTTCTAGAGGCTTAGACCAATCAAAAATCGTCCACCGTGTGCCCTTGGCTAACCCTCGCAAAAATTTTTTGGAGTTTTTCTGTTGCCAAAAAAATCCAGTAAAGGTATACGTTTTATACTCTATAAGAGGGCTTTTCTTTGTCAACTTTTACTCAACAACGGTTTTTCTTAAAATAAAAATAACATTTTTTTTAATTTGCGAGGGTTAGACTTGAAATTTTTACCATATGTAGGTATGGTATTAGGAAGCTGATTCTGAGAAAATGACGTTATTGCACTAAATTCCTGTTATTTTATGAATTTTTTAAGCCTTCACGTTTCACCAAAAATTTTGGGGGGGCAAAAGACGCTCTCTTATTTTTGCGATATTATCCTTTTGTTTTTATTTTTTGGAATGTTTCTTTTTTGCGTACTTCTGCCAATAAATGGTCTTTAATCTAAGACAATTTTGATTATTTACCCTTTAAAGTTGTGGGAATGAATGACACTTAAAGTTTTCCGTCCGGGGGCAATTCATCATTTACCTCAAAATTTTGGAAAAAAAATCATAAAAAATTCCGGTTTTAATTTTTTTTCTTAAATATTTTATATGTTGTAGATCTTGATAATATACAAATCATATATTTTTTTCAAATTTTTTTACTGCAAAACAAGGGCGCAGTAAGGGTACAAAATTTACCCAAATATGGTACATTGCAAGCAGTGCACTTGCTTCTGTTTCATTCAATAACTTCTTTCAAATAAGAGGGTTAGCAATTAAAATCACCCAAGAGTTGCATCTACTCTTTACTAACATTTGTGGAGATTTACAGCTTTGAGCGTTTAAAATTTAAAAAAAAATGGCTATTTTAAGTCCATAAATCGTCACGGATGCTTCGTGCAACATACATAACGTAATATTTCCCATCAAAAGCAAGGGTAACAATTCTTTTTCTTTCTTAGATTTAAAGTACGAAGGTCACCAATGAGGCTACGCAATATTTGTTAATTAAAATAAAAAGCCCAAATTTACATCAATTTTTACAAGTTTGATAATAAGGGGGGCAATTAATCATTTTTAAACTTGAGGTTCAGTGTACCTTAAATGAAGTAGTTTGAAACAAAAAGATCCTGGCAGAAGTTTGTTTCATTGGCTAAAATCTAAACTAGTTTTCTAAGGTAACCCTCGTAACCTAAAGGATATTTTTAATGACAAAGATTACGGCACAGGAGCTAAAGGGGGCTTTTCATCACCAAGAAATAAATCGGTAAAATTTGCTGATTGAGCCAAAAATTGGCGTTTACTCCACTAAAGCTCGCAAAGAAGGTCATTTTTACATTATATATCCAAATTGATGCATGTTACTATTGGAAAAATCTTTTTTGGGTCAAGACATATCAATCTGTCATAAAGGGCATTTCAGTGCATACTACATGATGTTAGTGTTCTCAAGACCTTCATTGGGTAAGTACACGTTTTTTTAGCTCCGTGATTTTTGCTGTTTGGCACCCTTAAAACACTGCGCAGAGGCAATCCAACTATCGGAAGAGATGTCTAAGGTGCTCGGGCAACTGCCTTGAACATTTTCTCCCCCTAGAACAGGATTGCGTCTGCGCAGGCTTTGGTCGGAGTTTAAGGGTGCTCTCTGACCACATTTATGATTGAGGAACTCGCCATTCGGGCTGGAGGACCTCTTTATTGATGTTTAGATGTTACATTATGCTTGTTCATGTTGTGAGGAACCGTTTGGTGTTGATTGTGTTGAAATCGGTTCCTCCGTTAATTAGTTATGACGTCATTTGTGTCGAAACTTTACACCTTAATAACTCTGAGAGGTTTTAACCATTTGGGCCGTTTATTATCAATCGAGTTTGTCCTTAACATAGGCTAAGTGCATGCCAAATTATGTTGCAATCCATAAAATCCTCGCAGAGTTATTAACCTCTAAAGTTTCCCACAAAATTACCCTAGTGTCCTTTGCGGCCTTGGTTTTAGCGTGTGAACGAGGCTCAACTTTGACCCTTAATAACTCCAAGAGGATTTAACCATTTGACTTCAAATTTGGAGGATCGATAGAATGGATCAAGGGCTATCTGATTTGCTTAAAATGTTGGTTGCTTGTGTCACTATAATGTCTGTAAGTAAGAAAAACTTTAACTGCTAAGAACTTTAAGAGGATTTGGAGGGGGGCCTTCAGATTTACAGACATTATAGAATGCAAAAGCACGTATCTGCATGTTCTCTCTGTTCAAGTTGTTGGTTTCACTCTGCACTACAATGCCTGTAAAGACATGATTTCAAAAGCTGTGTCAATAGCTATAGGCGAATATTGTGAATTGCCTTCGAATACACACATTATAGAACCCTAGAATAGCTTTCTTTTCTACGTTATTTCTATTCACAGTTCCCTTGATTGATTGTTTACGATAAGATTGTTAAGATAAGACATTATGGAGAAAAAGCGACCCAAAGTAGATATACTGAGTAACGTGAAACAAACCAAGATGCAGAGGATGATCGAAAGAGCTATTGATGGGGATAGACAAGCTCTCAAATACTTGGACCTTGCTACTCAGTACATTAGTTACCAAAAAACGACCGCAGTTTCATGGGCGGGTCTGATGGCTGACTACAAATTGGCAGCATCATCGTTTGTAGCCGCGCAACATCTACAGTGCGAGTTATTAATACGATTGAGCAAGCGGCTACTACATTATGTCAAATTTAACAGCAAAGGCTTTGATTCGGAGGTTGACAGAGAAGCGACAAGAGTCTCCATACCAGAGCAATTAGAGATGCTGCGATTCATTTGTGCCGACCTTCCTTGGCAAGGATGCCAGATAGATCAGACAAGCAACAAGAAGAAACATCGTCAGAGGACGACCGCTACTATCAGTACGGCAGCGACGACAACCAAGAAATAGAAGACAAAGCACCAATGGCCAAAAGAATGTCATCAAACTAGCCGTAAGAGAGAGCTCCGACGAAGACAAAGACCATGGCAGCACTTCCAAGGGGACAAAAAGACCACTAAAAGATTCTGATAGACCTATGTTAAAGAAGGCAAAGGTGTCAAAACAAGATGAAAAGGAAGAGTCAAGAGAAAATAAATCAAAACAAAAAGAAGGAAAAACCCTAGCTTTAGAACAAAAGAGCTCAAACCTGGAGAACTCTGACGATGAGGAAGATGACAGTGATGTTGATGATGACTCAGATTCATCTCAGGAAGAAAGCACTGGAACAAGATCACACCATCCTAGGGTAAAGTGCAGGATGCCAGGCTGCAAGGCAGTAGTGGGTGATATTAAACGCCACGTCCTCACACACGCCAAGAAACAAGAAATAGAAGACGACGATGTCTTAAGAGCAGTTGCAATCATGAAAGCAGGGAAGAAGAACAGGGGAGCACGGCTAACAAGTAAAAAGTGTCCCGAAGGAAGGCCTGGACGTTTGAAGAAGTGGTGTCCGGCTTCCAACTGCTTCTTTATCAGTCCTCAGATTAATGTACATCTAAAATCTTCCCATAAGATTAAGCCAGGTACGGCGCTGTACAACAACATGCTTAAGGATGCCAGGGTGTACACTGGGCTTCAAGAACTACAAGTCTTACTGCGAACTCCACCTCCAGTGGCAGCACCACTCTCACTGTTAGTGCCAGCAGCAACGCCAGATTCAGCGTCAGCCTCAGCTTCAGCGTCAGCCTCAGTGTCAGCTTCAGTGCCATTGGCAGCACCAGTGCCGGCGACAGCTGCAATGTCAGCTTTAGCGTCAGCTTTAGCCTCAACTTCAGAAAACAAAGAACAACATGATAGTCACGATAGTGAAGAATCAAGCTATGAACCAGGTGACGAATCCTCTGACGGTGCGTCTGAAAGTGAAGAGAGCCAACCTGCTAAATTAAAGAAGCAAGAGTATTACTCTGCAACTACATACGAGAGCAATCGGCACCAGTGGCTGTGCGGCTACTTCCGCTACCTGCAATTGCCAGATGCTGGTTATAAGAAACTTGCCAACCGCCTGCAGCATGTCGGTCAAATGAGAAACCTCTTAGAAGCCCTAGATCCAGCTGGGAAGGACATCACGGTCCTGGCAGAAGATGATGGGGATGCTGTTTGGCTGAAGTGGGTGCATCCCCATCTCACGGATCACACAAAGGCACCCGGTACTATTATTTCGTACCTTACCAGCTTCGAGAAGTTTTTAAAGTTTGTCACATCCAAAAAGTACAATCGGAAGGAAATGCCACCACTCCACGGTAATTGCGAAGATATCTTCCGGGAGACAATCCCAGCATTGAAGGGGTGGCGAGCAACGGTAGATAACGAAACACAAGACATCCAGCATCGTGGCCATTTAAGGGAGTGCGACAGCATGTTAACTCCCGAGGACATCAAAAAGCTTCAAGAGTCAAAACCTTATGTAGCTGGCATGAAAGCCCTCATGAAGGCCAAGCAAGGAGAAACCCTAAGCCTGCTAGAGTTCTCTGAAGCCCGAGATCTTCTATTAGTGAAGCTATCTCTGCTGGTTGGCTCACGACCTGGCCCGTTGGAGAACGTTAACCTGGAAGATTATCATTCTGCGAAGGAAAGTGGTGAAAACAAGATCATGCTCGTCCCAAAACACAAGAGATCGAAGGCAGGACCAGCTTCTCTTGGGATGGATAAGGAGCTGCAAGAGCTCATGGAAATTTACGTGACAAAACTAAGGCCACAAATAGCAGAAGAGGGAGAGGACAAGCTGTTCGTGAAAATAGACGGGTCAGCGTTCGAGAGAAACACCATTGGGCGAAGATTTATTGCGTTTTGGGAAAAAAGTGGCGTCCGTAGTGACAAAAGTATAAGTCAAACGTCAGTCAGGAAGTTCGTGACGACTACAACCAAAAAACATGCTCCAGAAGAAGTAAGCAGGGTGCAGAAGGTGCTCAGTCACAGTGAAAGGGCATCTCGAAACTGCTACCTCAGACAAGACCTTACTGAAGAAGCTTCTCTTGCTATAGATGTGATAAAGCGTGTAACTTCAACTGACACTGAGAAGTCAACAAAAAAAGAAGACATTGAAACAAAGGCAGAAAAAGATGAGAAAGATCAGTCTAAAACGAAAGACGGTGATGGTGCATCAGACGGTGATGGCGCAGCAGACGGTGATGATGCAGCAGATGGTCATGATGCTTCAGACCATGATGGCGCAGCAGACGGTGATGCTCCAACAGATGATGATGGCGCAGTAGGGGGTGATGGTGCATCAGACGGTGATGGCGCAGCAGGTGGTGATGATGCATCAGACGGTGATGGCGCAGCAGGCGGGGATGGTGCATCAGACGGTGATGGTGAATCAGACGGTGAAGCCCCTGAAGTAATTCCACCAACACCACCAAGACCACTGTCTCAAAAGAAAGCACAACCATCAAGGTCCCATAAGTCCAACACTAAACCAATTCCTACCACTTCTACTTCTCAGCAGACCCAACCTTCTTCATCCCCTTCTCAAGATCTAACTGATCGCGAAAAGGACACAATCAAAGAAGTATTTAAAGATGACATTGAAGCTGGTGTGAAAGTTCAGATGAAAAAGGTCAGAAACAAGATGTGCACCCGAACCATCTTAAGAAAGCTCATCTACAGCAAAGCAAAGGTCAAGAAGGTAGTAAACATGATCAATTACCTGATAGAGACCAGACCTAGAACGAAGCCAGAAGATCTTCCTGCCAAAAAACCTGAGGTAACTGACTGGTTGTGCGATGACAGTGTTTCCCTCAAGTCGGGCCCAAGGCAACACTGGGACGACAAGGACACCCAAGCTATAGAAAGAATATTTAGACGATTTGACAGCTGTCCCACCAAAGATGTAATCAGGGATATGTTTAACAAAGACGATGAGCTCATGGACATCAAAGAAAAAGAAGGCTTCGCCAGATGTTATGAAAAGGTGAAATCTATGATGAAAAAGAAAAAGAAAAAGTGAACAAGCAAACAAAAAAAAGGATATGTATGTACATGTGTTAGTATGCTTGTCCCGTTGAAAGAAAGTAAAAAGCATCAACAGTCTTGAAAGTTCGTCAGGGAGGAAACATGAGCTAGGGTATCCAACCCCTGGGGAGTGCCCCACGAATGGTACTTGACTGTTTGATTATTTTAAAAAGAAAAAAACAAAAAAAACAAAAAAAAAATGTGTTAATATGTGTTTGTGTTTCCTGGGCAGTTCTGGAATAACTTTTAAGTTGAGGTTAACTGCCCAATGTACTGTAATGTAATGTTTATGTTTGTGTTTGTGATGTTTTGTGTTCCTCTCACATTAGCCCTACCTTGTCGTGGTTGAGAGGCTTGCGTGCCTTTATGACCCTGTGAGCTCTGCCAGGTCTTATTCCTGGACAGACCTCAAAGGAGAAAGGCCAGACTAAAGGGGCTACGAAAACTGCAAACAATAAATAAAGTGTTGAACAATTTTATTTTACTGTTCATTGTGTATTTTTTCACTGCCATATTGGACATTTTTCCAAAGGGGTTATTTTGGTAAAAATTTTGAAAGTGTCTAAAAGACTTTCTTTTACTTAGTTTATGTCGAAAATAGTTCTTTTAGCCCTAAACTAAGTAAAAGAAAGTCTTTTAGACACTCAAAATTTGCAACTGAAATACAATGCAGAATCTCCACAATTTATGGTTTTAGGGTTAATTCTTCTGTGTCTATCTATGTGTCTATGTGTCTATCTACACGTTTTGATAAAAATTTATAATTTCTTTCAATTCTAACCAAACCAAGCAACATTTAAGACATAAATAGGCCATCATAACGTCTACAATCTGGCATATGTTACAACTTTCTGAGATATATTATTACTCGAAAATATATGAAAAACCTCAGATAAAATATCCTTTACAACTGCCTAGCAAAGCAGTCAAGACTTACAACCCAAACTATATAGGCAAATAGAGCAGGGCAAGGACTATACCTAGTGAAAATTTCAGACGATTCGCCCGCAAATTCGCAAACCTAAAGGAAAAAAATCATCGGCCTAGGGGGCATTTCATCAAGGGGGCGTTTCATCACACCAAGGAGGGGGCAGTTAATCATACACAGGGGAGCACTTCATCACAGAAGGGGGCACTTCATCGCCAAGAGGAGGGCATTTCATCACCCAGGGGCAATTCATCATCTTTCTGAGGGGGCATTTCATCACATTAGTGCGCATTTCATCACATGACCCTAACCCTAACCCTAACCATAACCCTAACCCTAACCCTAACCTAGGTTGAAACAAATTGGCCTAGGTAGAAAACAAATTGACCAAGGTTAAAACAATTTGACCTAGGGCAAAACATTTGGTACCAGTTCAAAAAATATTGTACTGGTTCAAAAATTTTGTACTGGTTTAAAAATTTTTGTACTGGTTCAAAAAAAAATTGTACCAAAGATAAAATTGAACTACAACAAATACATTGTTAGCAATGTTACTGTAGAATGAAGTAAGAGATACTCAAATGAGAATAATACAAGTTAATACACTTCCATATCATTTGAGGCAATATACACTTAATGTGGCCTACAGATTGAGATATCCTATGGCCTGCAGGATTTTACTGTACCCCCCAAATGTTATGGACTATATAGTACCATAATATGTATTTATGATAAACTACCTTGTGCTTGCAACTTGGAACCCTCAAAACAGAAGACCTTGTGTCACTTTTATTGCATAACTTTCTGCACTGCTCATCCAAATCCTTGAGATATAATGCTTTCACTGCACTTCTCAGATCTTCATTCTGCATTATGATTTCTCCAATCTGTTGTGATGTTGCCCCAGTAACAAGCATTCTTGTCAACTGGTCGACAGTATCAAGACATTCTTTCTCTAAAATAGATCTCTCTTGCTTCATCTTAAAAAGTAGAAAAACAATGAAATGCAAAATTAGAGTTAACTTCACTGTTTTTGTATATCTTTTGCTCAACATAACAATGCCCAGCCAAAGAAAATAAAAGACTGACGAGTTAAGCATTTACAAAATGAAATTTTAATCATCAATAAATGAATTGGAAACCTGTGCTTTTCAGAATTATCTTAATCAATTTCATAAAATTTTAGTGGGTTAAAGTGCGTTATTTAATTTTGTATGTTAAAATTTTATGAGCATTAAATTTATAACTAAGCATGTACTACCAATAAAGCAATTGACTGCATACTTACTTTTCCTTTCCAATCAATGCAATGAACCAAGCATCAATGTCATTAGCTGAAATTCATAATCCTTGCAAAATAACACAACATATTTATACCTCATGAGGTTGTAAAATAACACAACATAACCTATCAAGGTTATAAAATAACACAACAGCATATATTATAGCATGTTATACTAAAAACAACATGTACATGTACCTGCTATCCTTGTAAAGTAACTCAACAATGTACCTACATCTGAGAAAAAAAAGTCTTGAAATAAATTACCTTTAAATTATGTACTGTCAAAGATATTGAAGGACCCAAACTGAGACACTAAGCTTGAATTAAGGTATAAATTTTAAACCTGTTAAGACTTAAGCCTAAGTTTAACTTCACTTTTACCAGTACTGGGTTTCGCCGACCAGAATTAGCCAGTATTTCTGCACTTTTCGATTTTTCCTTCTCGGGATCCGGACCAATCCTAGCTGGTAGCTTTGTTTCCTCCCCAGTAACCGTTTTTGAAGATTCTGGCACCTGCTCTGTAGGTTTAGGCAAAATTATGCGCATTGTAGGTGCCTTTGGAGTGCTGGCTGTAGGTGTAAATGAAGTGAACAAGGACACTCTGGCTTCGGGATTGTCGGTTTCACTTGATCTGGTCTTCTTTCTCTCCCTTCTTGTCGCTGGCGAAGAAGACGTGGTCGGGCTTTCTTCTACCCGTTTGCCTCTTTTCGAGCGAATAATTGACTTTTGCTGCGTTTTTGAGTGCAGCACTACCTTTATGAACTCCTGAAACTTCTTAATTTTTCCGTAACAAATCCTGCATACACGAGACGGTAATCCATCGTCGAAACTGAATTTAACGCCACAAACCTTTTCTAAAAAAACTGCAATTCTTAGGGCCAAACAACTCTAACGGGTGGTTTTTAGGAATGATATTTGAATTGCACGTTCGACAAACACCCTTTTCTGTACTCGCATATTGCTTGGTGGGAGTTTCCGCCATATTGAATCTCATTTCTCTTCCGGTCTCATTCTATTGTGTTTACAAAGCCAATCAGAACCGGAATCTCACTGGACATGGCCAGAGGTCGGGATCCCCGTAACTGACCAAAAGGATCGCGGCCTCTGGGGACGAGAATGCCCAGCAATGGAACTCCTTACCTTCAAGCAGTGCATGGAGTTCCTAATCGCCTATGGCCTCACTATTGCCACATTTATATCTGACCGACACGTTTCCATTGCTAGCCATATGAAAAGTGTTCTGAGTCATATTGTCTACTACTTTGACATCTGGCATCTCAAGGAAAGTAAAATTGATTCTTTTTTCATTAATTTTTGCCTCAGTTATGGGCAGCTAATAACAGCGGTCATAGTATAATTAACGTTACAATGAATTTATTTTAAGCTAGAATTTATCCAATGTGTACTTGTTACTAAATTTGTTCTAGCCCAAATTAAGTTTGTGGTGTTTTCCCTTTTCTAATATTACAGCAAGATCACAGTAAATGATTTGTGTTCTGAAAAGATCCTGGATGCAAGGTTGTCTGTGAACTCTGCTATATAATCATTTTACTTTGTCTTGGCATAAATTCATAAAGTTTTCACCAAGATAACAAAAACTACAAGGTATGAGGGAGCTGGCAGCTTGGATAAAACCATGCAAACAACATCTCCACTGGAGTGCTACAGCTACATTCTGTGGAAATGGAAGAGTTATTTGGGCAAAGTTTAAGGCCTTTATGAATCATGTGGTAAACAAGCACAACAATTTTGAGGATCCCTTGTTTAACAAGTGTGCTCATGGTAACCTTGAACCAAGGAAACGGTTAAGAATTGGTGAGGTAGTAGAGAATATTTTTTTGTTTATGCCACTGACTATACTGTAAGTGTAATCCTTTTTAGGAATATACAAAAAAACACTGTATGGTTCTTGCAATTGACAATTGAGGGAAATCTGTTGAGCTATATTGTAAAATTTTATTGTTCCAGGCCTTTATTGGTGTTACTCAAGTTTTCATTGTGTGTGAACAAAGCTGAATAACCTTCAAGTGGAATACCCAGAAGGGCTTTTAGTTAACGACTGTTTATGTGTTTCTTCAGGTAGTGTAGTCTATGAAAGGTTATGTGACGCACTTACGAAAAATGCTCTGGGATGTTCTGCCACGCATGTTAGAGAAGCATTGGGTGAAGTGTCTTGCTTCACAAGATTGCTCTCTAGGGACTGTTTTAACTCTTCTAATTCCTTACAGCAATAACATTCACTGATGTTCGGAGCCAAGACGACACAGCAGTTTCCACACTCAAACCTGTACATAAAATGACATAACATACTTGAAGTATTGCATCACTGTCTATTATAAGCTACATGTTCGCAATCCTCTTGCCGGCCAATTGAATATCAATAAAATTGAACATAAAAAATAAAAACCTAGAATAGAAGAGCATATAAACATGAGAGTGTGAAATTCAGCTTGCTTCTGCCTAACATATGCGTAAACACTGGTAAACACAGCTTCGTAAAAAACATCGTACCACTCAGTCTCTGCTACAGTGCCCTCCAATTGATCTCTCAGAGTTTTCTCCATTTCTTTGTCAGCTCTTCTCTCCCTTTTGTACTCTGCTGTCTGTTTGTTGGGTAGCGGTTCTTTGGCAAATGCTGCCACACCTTTGCCATCGCTCCTCGACAGATCTTCAGATGGACCGTCACTTTCTTGTTTGATCTCATATTCTGGAGACCAACTCATTCCAGAATCCACTGAATCTACGTTGCTAAACTCTAATTCTTCTTGTGATGCCGACATTTTCCGTTCTGCGATAGCTTCACTTTGTAAAAACAACTCAGATGTCAAAGAGAAGTGGACAAGACTGACCATATGTCTCAAAAAGGAATGACTGTTGAACTCTTTTATCATATTCTCTACTAATTACATTTACTTAAACTTGTCCACTTTTTCGCATTTTTGCTTCATTCTTTTCTTAATTCCATGAGATAGAATTTTTTAAATAATTTAGCCAAAGCTTTAGAAATTAAAAAATAACATCTAGATGTGATTTTGCATATTTTCTATTAACAACAAATTAAATTGAAGCCTAATATTTTTTTTTCCCAGAAATCCAGGCAGGAGGGGGGTCTTTTGTCTTGGAATCCAGACAGGAGGGGGGTCTTGTGCCATCTGAAAGGAGCCATTTTCTACAAAATCAAGAGCGACAACGGCCATACCGTTATAAAAGCATAATTTCCTTGTAAAAAGCACCAATACAGCAAGCTAGAGCATTTCACAAATCAATGGTGCTTGTTGTCACGTACACGTGTTGCTGGAACCATGTTTGTTTTTCTATTCACTCTCACAACATCGCTGAAAGTGCACCTAAACCCAAAATATATTTTTCTCTTAAATAACTCTTTGCACCTGTTTGAAACGCATTGCGCCTTTTTGCCCCTTTTAAGCCCTAATCTTGGCTTTTTACAGGCGTTAAAAGTTAAGAAATCTGGCCATCGTCTGTTCCATGACTGAGCAAGTAAGGGGAATGGGTCTATTCCTGGGTTGATGTAACAAACTTCTTTGCATGCATGTTTACAAAGACTTAATATGATGCAAATCAGTCTGTGACGTCAACCCAGGAATAGACCCATGCCCCTTAGTAGCTCGGTTGTGCAACAGGTGATGGCTAGATTTCGTAACTTTTACAGCCTATAAAAAAGTCAAGATTTAGTTTAAAAAGGCGCACTGCATTTCGAACAGGTGTAAAGATTTATTTAAGCGAAAAAAATCTTTTGGGGTTAGGTGCACTTTAAAGTGCCCCAAAACTCACTGTACAATGCTAAGATGTTATCATTAAGGGGCTTAGATATGGCAAAACCAATCATTTCACCTTAAACTTGGGAACCTTAAGTTTAAGTTGCCGAAAGATTCTGCCGTATATCACTTAACAAATTGTTAACGCCATAGTGTGTACTATTGAGTTATGGATGCAGGTGGGAGGTTACTAAGCATGAAAGAAGCATAAGAGTCGTGCAACTCTAGCTTCTTGAGTGCTTAGCAAACCTCCCAAGTGCATCCATAACTCAATAGTACATGGTATGGCGTTTACCAATTGTTTTATAACATAACATTGAGACATTGGAACAACAGAAGTCTTTTAGAGTCCACACCACGCTGCTTGCGTCAATGTGTCGTGCAATGCCTTCTTCAGCTTGCGCTCTAAAGAAAAACATTTTCTTTGACGTTGATATTGCGGTAAAAGACAAATCGAAATGTGGTTTATCGTGGTCTGTACTCTTACCGACAACAAGTATGTGTCATTACTGGTTTCCCAAACATTTCTTTCATATTGTTTCTGCATATTAAGCGAGTTTGTAAAAGTTTTTGAAAGGAAAGTCTGAGGCATACATGCAGCTCATTTGCATAATGCAGGGTGTGCACTTTCAAGTCCGAGTCGGTGTTTTCAGTTGCCAAGACAAATATTTATTTCGTCATCTTTGATGTTGTGGTAAAAAAAAAACAAATGTCATTTAGCATGGTCTGTACTCTTATCAACAACGATATGCGACATCACAGTGGTCAAAATGTTGTGCACTCACGAGGCACGCTGCAACAAATTTAGTTATATCACAAAGCGTGCACGCTTTGCTTAAGTTATTGAGTACATCAGCAGCATAAACCGTGGTCAAATAGTAGATGCCGAGTTAGCCAATCAGAGCGCACGCTTTGCTTTAGTTATGGTATAATTACTGTTAGAAAAGATCCCTGGCATAAAAACATGAACTGCAAATGCAATGCCAAAGTCATGTGATATTTTGAGGTTTGCAGTTTCTAGTAATTCCGGAAAAACCTGTAGCTAAATGTCTCTAATTTGGGAGAACTACGTGCTCCATAACTGTGCCCCCAATATTGTTTGCAGTGTCATCTGGGCTTCTCAAAACTGGTTCAACAACCCAAGATAATGTTGGAGTTGACGTCCTTCAACTTGATGTGGGTACATGTATGAAAGCCATTAACCGGAGGGGTGGATTCTCTGGTTTTCAGAAGTGTTGATCAAACCGTGAGAACTACTTGATGTCTCTAGAACCCTCGGTTGCAATTGGACTGCCTAGTTATCTTCTTGATCTTCTGGGCAATCAAGAGCTGGCATGCTGTGTGAAACAATTGTTGTACATGTCAAAGTTCTGTTGCACCTGGCAGTGGTACTTTGAGTGTTTGATGAGCATCTGGAAGGTCTTGTGGATTGCTCTGTCATGATATGGTGTTTTGACTTGCTTGGGATTTGTCATGCCATGGACTTGGATGTTCAGATCATGGTCTGCAATGTTCTTTGTGAAAACACAAAACTCACCAGAAAAGTCCCAGAACAACAGAAGGAAATCAAACAGCAAAAAGGCGAGCTAGTCAATGTCTAAGCCACCTTAGCCAAGAAAGAAACAAGAAGAAGATGATTTGGAAATTCAGCTAGCTACAGTGAGGAGGAAAATTAGCGATGAAGAAGCGGAAATCGCAGAGCTTTACAATCTCCAGGATGCACCAGAAAAATATACTAGAGAAAACTACCTGGAAATCCACAGAGTCCCTGAGTCTGCCAACACCTCGACCGAGGAGGTGGTCTTCAACCTAGGAGAAGCTTTAAATGTGTATATAAATTCAACCATGTTGAAATTTCTCACAAGCTTCATATGAAAGGTATAGAACCTATTATTGCAAAGTTTCAAAGCCATAAAGTGAAAGCAAGAATGTAAAAGGAGAGAGCGAAGTTAAAGCATGTCCATGTATCTGACCTATATCCCGATTGAACAGCGGCAACCCTAGTACAATCAGGTCGAGTCTACCTAAACGAAAACCTAACCTCCTACCGTGGGATATTCTGAGAGACGAACCAGAAGCGTAAAGATGGTTTATTGACATCTGCATGGTCAATGGATGAGAAAATATTCATTAAAACATCCCCAGAGGGAAGGGCCGATCAGAATCTATGGAAAAACTGATTTGGAAAATCTCTAAGGTGATCACAGTAGTATGATACTCTTTGATTTGCAGCTGGGGACAGAAACCAGGTGCCCAAGAGACCAGGAAGGAAATCTCTAAAATCAGTTTTTGTTTAATTGTATTTTTTTGTTCTCGAGCTCGCTTCCTTTATTTATTCATTTATCAGATTAGCATAATTTTTAGTTTTCTGCATGTCTAACAAGCTTACTTATGATATTACATCATTAAATGTAAGAGGATTAAGGGAGCAAAGTAGAAGGAGGAGCTTTTTTTCATACCTGAAAGATCAAAAATCCAAACTCTTTTTTCTACAAGAAACATATTCTGAAGTGAACAATTAAATTATTTGGAGAAATGAATGGGGAGGTAAAACATTTTTGCCCATGGCACCAAAGGTGTTTACATTATAATCAATACCTTGGTGCAAGACAAAATTAATTATTCTTTTAGTGACAAGTCCGGAAGAATTAAGGTAATTTCTATAATTATCAACACTTTAATGTTATCGATTTGTAATATTTATGCTCCAAACAATCAAGCTAAACAACTGAAATTCTTGCAAAAGTTTAACTATTGCCTTATGGACGAATCAGAACAGACAGCACTTATCGTAGGTGACGACTGGAATTGCACGTTATCAAAGAATGATAAAATTGGCAGCAAGCCCTCAAAAGTAACTAATTATAGAAATTTAGTCCTGACTACTATGGATATACTTGATGACATGGAAATTCAAAGAGAATGACATCCAAAATTGCGCAAGTCAATATGACGCAAGTCAATATGACGCAAGTCATTATAACTTCAACACAGACAAAGTGTGTAATTCATTAAGAATTCAAGTTTTAGTCTACACACTGGCAATGAGGCACCTAGAATTACGGAAGGACACTGGACACCACTTCATATCCTAGGGACGGAATGCAGAGTCATGAAACGTTGTCTGGCTTTGTTGATCACAAACCTGTTTCAATCGCACAAGCTGAACACATGCTTGACTGAAAACGCAATGGTGCTTCCACAAACAGTTGGCTTTAAAGCTGAAGCAGTCAATGAAGAAGGAATTTGATGTCCCTGCTCTGTCATAAGCAACGATTCTGTGTTCGTTTCATTTGATGACTGGAATGCGGAGTCGAAGTGCCGCATATGTGATCCATGGGAGTTGGGGCTCGAATGTGCCAAGCTGTGTTGAATGGCATTTCTTTTAGTGCCACTTGACCAGCACAGTCTTTGTGCTTTTTAGCCTTTTCATGACATGATCTTCAACCTCTCGGAGAAGAACAGTTTTAAAGTTCCTTTCTCTTTGGTGGGTGGTACAATGTGTTAGATGGCATTATGGGGAAGGGTTGAGATGTCAAGCCATTACGTGCTGACGTGGCCAACTGTCATTTTAAGTTTGTCACATTACTTACTGTTTGATTAGACAAAAAGCATTTTACTGTAAGTTTTCATTTTCATATTCTGAGGCTCCTTTTTCTATGGGCCCAGATTACAGGGATAAGTGTAAGACACTGCTTATGTAAATAAAAATGTTTTTTTAAACATGGCAACTAATGTGTAAATATATAGTATTTTTAAATTCTGTTGATGGTTTTTGTTCAAAAGTAGGTGTGCTCTGAGTTTTGGTTGGATCACCGAGTTAGGTGTGATTGCCTGGAATTACTTCTCATGATGTTTTCCACCATTTAGTATTAAACAGATATACAATAAGTTACTGATAGTAACCGAGGGAATCTATTAATTTGTATTTCATATCTTTCAACTGGTGTGAAAGCAGTGAGCGACTTAATACTTAGTGCTTTTTTATTTTAAGTATATCTTAGGTAAAAAGTTAGTGACCCTCAACTTTGTAAGTAAGACCCTAGCTAGTAGCCCTTAAATTTGTATTCCATATCATTTAACATGTAAATGAACCATGGCAGAATTGAAACATTATTGTGCCATTTTTTGCTAAGATCTTATGAGAGTTGATTGAGTACAGGTGTCAGACATTAAATTTCATAGAAGAATTGTTCAAGTATGGGAGGGTCAGTAATTAATATAAGAACTGTTTAACTATTAGGTCAGTTGACCATAAGAGAATTGTTCAATCACCAGTGTGGAACAGGGTCAGTTGTTCATATAAGAACTCTTCAATTATCAAGGTCAGTCATTCATATGAGAACTCTTTTACTATCTGTGTCTGCTGTTCATTTGAGAACTGTTCAAATATCAGGGTCAGTCGTTCATATGAGAATTGTCCAATTGTGTGGTGCCATAAAATATCCACACTTCCCCCATGGATTGGATTTTTTAAGACCCCTCTGGGAATTCTAGTTAAGCTCCACACATTTCTCAAGGATATTTCCAAGCCATTCTCTGTTAGAGTGTGGATGCTTTCTGGAACTTTACTTTGTGAGAGTCAGTTGTTCATATGTGAATGGTGCAAGCAAAGAAAATTTACATTTTAACAATAAAAGTAAACAAGTTGTTTCCCTTTTTTCATTGTGGTGTTTAGTAAAAGAAATAGAAAACATGTTCTTCGTGTTTCTATTGAGTTATAGAAAGACTTGTGAAAGTTTGGGAAAACTGTGAAAAGCTGTGGAAACACTTCCCTATGGTTCATATTCCCACAGCATTTGTCCTTCTCCCAAACTTCCACTCATGTTTCTATAACTTGATAGAAACAAGCTACATGTTTTCTATTTCTTAAAGGTGATGTTCTTCAGTTTTATCCTTGATTCAAATTTTATTTTCTTTGTTTTTGGGAATGGTAATGTGTGATAATGGGAAAATAAAATTGAACTACAACATATGAGGATTATTTGATTGTGGTGGATGCTCAAAATTAGCAAAACATGTGTAATATTCATCAAAAAAAATTTAATGACTATTAACTTTCCAAGAGAGGACTTAGATGGACCTTAGCCCATAGTGTACTGAAATCTGTTGATTTCTTTCTTTTCAAGGCTGTGCTTCTAACAATTTTTTTTGTTCGCAAGAGCAGTTCTGAAAGAGCCACCTTAAACTACACTGTATAGCTTCTTACAGTTATCTATATTTCCCGAGTTTACACTTTTGAGCAAATGTCTCCTGGGCCTTCATTTGGTACCTCTGCCTTCAGAACATTTTTCCACATTTCCTTTGCAAATGTAACATAAGCTGCACATGGTTTCTTTGGAGGATGTTTTTTTGCAAGTTTGGAGTTACACTCGTACCTTTTGCATAGGTTGGAATCCATTTTTAACTGTTTTTTCAGTTCCCTGTAATCCCTGACAGTTTGATGGTTGTTTATCATCACTGAGTTTGAAAAAACCATGGTGTGGACCACATCTGTATCAGGGGCATATCTGATGGCTGTTGGGTCAAGTAAATGATTTGAAATTGATGGAGTAATGTTACTGTCTTGTGCCTCAATAATCATTTTCTTGGACACAATTTGCCAACCTAAGCGGTAGGCCACTTGCATGATTGATTGTTATTAACACTTAAATCTTCTCTGTCTGCTGCCATGACATTCTGTATTATAGTTTCTTTTGGGTATCTCTCTAGAATACCATTCATGTTTGCAGCATTTCCAATCAAAGGTGATTTCTTTGAGTTGCAGCTACTACTGGTAGTCAAAGCATAACTTTGAATCACCAAGGTAACAACGTTTTTGCTATACATCCTCATGATAGTGAATGTAGTTCACTGACTACAGAATCTGAAAGAAACAGAACTGTATACTTAGCTATGATATTCTGTACTTGTTTCATTAACCTGACCTCTCAGAGAAATATCTAATATTAATAAGTAAATAAAGAAATAGCAGTTTAAAATTTCAACTTTAGAAACTCAGTCTCCTGTCTTCCCTTTTATCAAGCTTCTGTCACTTTTTGTTTGCCTTAAAAAGCCTTAATATTGTGAATGTCTTGTAGATCAATTAATTGAACTGCCCACTACAGACAAATCTCTGTATTTTGACACATGGTGAGTTCTCTGCCAATGGAAAGGAATCATTGAATGATAAATATGTTAATTGGCAGTCTTCGTATCATCCCCTCTCCCTCAGAACTTCCGCAACCTTTCCAGTGGGTCTTTTTTCTTTTTGCCTAGAACTCCACAATTTTATGCAGTCAGTGTGTGACTGACATTTTTCCTATTTCTGTAGGAACCCTCCCAAAAACATGCACAAAATAACTACCCACCTCCAACCCTATCAGGAGGATAAACTATCACAGTAAGACACAACATGGTAATCAAATGAAATGGCCAGAAGTTGCAACATTCCAAAACTTTACAGACATGAAGTATTATAGAGGCGGTACAATATTTATGGCTGACAGCAGTAAAAGAACTTTAGTGGGACCAGTATATACAGAGAGACAAGGTGATGAGGTAATGGTGTCGAATGTCCAATTGGCCATGCTGGAGCTGCACAGGGAACTGGAGTGAGTTTTAAATTTTATCTAATTGATAAGCGGACATCACCACATAAAAGATCAGGTTGAGATCAGTCATTTGACCAAGTTTGATGCTTTTCAGATGAACAGAGACCGGCTCATTACAAAGTGCGAGGCAGTGAGATGTGCAAGTCATTCTAGTGAGTCCACATAGATGAACTTCAGTGAACCTGACTGACACTCCAGTTAGCCTATAGGTAGTTTGCAGTTACTCTTTTTATTGAGATTAAGGATTCCTGCCTTGCATGTCTCACATGCCCTGTTGCCTTGACTTGAATGCCTTGCACACCTACTACCTTGCATATTTGTAAGACTAACAGAGACCAAGTCATGAACCCTCAAACATGGTTAATTAAATCCGTATAAATGTATTTCATTTTGACTCGGCATTCCCCAAGAAATAAATGGTTTTGGAGACACTATCCAAATTACAGAATTTCACTTGGTCTCTGTTTATTCTAAAAGCATCAAAGTGGTGAAGTTACCAATCTCAATGTTATGTTTCAAGTGGTGGTGTCTGTTTGTTGATTGGTTAAAATTTTGAAACTTACTCCAATTCCTGGGCAACTCCGTACGTATGGGTTATTGACCAAGCTGAGAGGTCAAGATGGCTGGATATTGGCCAAGTTCTTTTTTGCGTGTTTATGGACCGAGACGAAGTCGAGGTCCATAAACACGCAAAAAAAGAACGAGGCCAATATCCAGCCATCTTGACCGAACAAGCTTGGTCAATAAAGGATTTATTATATGGGGTAAGACACCGAAAAAGTGAGCTTTGTACATTATTTATTTTCAATGGCTCAAAAGGAAGCCAGTTACATGCAAAAATCAATGGCGCGTTCTCCTTTATCCTAATTGGATGAATGCAGAAATACAATCATTTGATTGGTTTACATTTTTGACGAGTAAATGTCTAACGCGTACGTCTGAATGGAATGACAAATGTACAAAACCGCTCGAGGTAAATTCGAAAAGTTTTTAAACGTCAAAAACATCTCAAAATGGCTTAAATTTTGAGCACTTGAGTTCTAAAGAATGCTCGAACCATTATAGCAAAGCTGTTCATTTCATCTGGCCGTCGCTTTCGCCAATCCTTGCGCGCTTCGAAGAACTGTCGCTCGGCTCTGTGGTGCAAAGCTGCCCCGACGTAAGCTGGATGTTGAAGGTACAGTTGTTAAAGCTTCCAATCGTTGCTCCTGAGAAAAAACCTGATCCCATCTGGACTGGATTAAAGGTGGCAGACTCAACACTGGTGACAGAAGAGGTAGGGACGAGTTGTGGTTTCTGTGCGAGTGGAGTTGCTAGCCGGCCGGTTGTTGCTCGAGCGGCTCAGCGCAAGAGACATTCGCCGTTGATGTTCATACGAGGCCGATTTGTAATCGTCCAGACTTTTAAGACTGCGATGGCCACTTAACTGTGCCACAAAATTATTTGGGACGTCTGCATCGAGGAGACGCGAAATGCAGGTCTTCCTCACCGAGTGGTTGGTTACTCTGCCCTGTAAACCAGCATTTTTCGCAGCGGTAGAGAGAAATTTGCCGATTTCATTTTTACCAAGCGGACTTCGCATATACCACACGTTGTCATCTGGTTTTCGCTTATGTTTGACTGCGAGGTAAAAGGGGGAATCTGGCTTATTCATCTCCAAAGGACGACGGCGAGCAAATTCTTTGAAAATTTTAACCGGGCAACGCTCATTGCCGGTTGCTTGCGCAGTAGGATGGAAAGCACGAACACTGTATGGCTTGTCTTGGCCTTGACGTGTTTTGGACCCTCGCTCATATCTCCACACAAGAATCTCATTCTCCGTGTCTGGGTCTTTCTCCAGAGTGACGTCTCCCCACTTTAATCGGCGGCTTTCGTCACGAGCTCTGAACCCAAAGTGAAGGGCAATTATCCACCACAAGGTACGCTGCAAGATTGTTGGATTTGAGGTACCAAATTCACCGCACTCGAAAAGCTTGTCTTCCTCGGCCTCTGTCAGCTCACGGGCAGCTTGTGGTTTGTTCCCTTTGCCATGTTCTACGACAAGTTGTCGGCGCTTGGCACTTAGACTTCTCTTGAGAGTTTGAAGTTGTCTCCTTCAATAATATTTACATTTGAACCTCTTTCGTTCAAGGAGCGTTGAAGACTTCGTTGAAAGGACGTCAAACTTCCAGGCTCGTACTCTGTGCCGTCTAATTTCTTCAAACTTTTGAAAAATTTGCACAACAGCAAATTCAATTCTTCCTCAGGTATGTCAGACAGTTCCCTGTTCTCTTTTTCTTGTAAGCAAAACCGCTTCCATGCCTTCATGTCACTTTGTGTTTTAACTTTTGTGTTTGCCGGTTTTTGTTGCAAAACAAATTCATGAAACTCGTCAACATTTTTGTTTTCTTTGTTTTCATTTTCGTTGACACATTCGGTTTCCTCGTTTTCCAATTCCATCGATACAGAGACCACAGGAAATCTTTAACTGTCACGGAAAAGATTTTTCAGCGGACAAATTACGAAACAGAATTTTGATGAGCCGGCTTCAGAGAAATTTTTCTTGCGGGACAAAGCGCGTAATCCCGAGCGGGCAAGATCGCTCCATCTTGCCCGCTCGGGTAGCCAATCACAGCACGGGATTTGGTTCATCTTGCCCGCTCACGGAGCTACCCATATAATAATAGTCAATATTGAAGCAAAGTCATTTTCTGACTTAAAAAGTATCAAATACCTTTTTGTGCAAAACAACATTAACAAGAACATGTTCTGTTCCCTGTGATCCACCTTCTCCAATTTTTCACATTCTGCTTCTAGTAGTTCCGTTATCTCAATGAAGTCTGGATCATCAAGCATGCCAGGTATTGCCCTAAGTACATTGGAAGTGACAAAGGGCAGACTTCTGTGTGAATCCTGCATGGCTTCACGGAACTCAGACTCTGCATTGATCCTTTCAGTGCCCTTTAACTTGGGGTGCTGCTCTTTGAAAGGGATGCATAGCCATCTTGATTTAATTCTATTTACAGAAAAGTTATATTGAAAGCTAAAATATGCTGTCAAAGTCCAACACTCAAAAACTGGTGGTACAACTTGTCTATATACATTGTAAATCTCAGATACGCTCTTCTCCAACTGAATCAGCCGTAAGCCATTGTTTCACAGGACATGTATGAGTTGTTGTGTCGTACAAATTTATGACATAATTTTTATGCTGTGTACATGTATATTAGAGAACCTCAAACATGCCCACCTGGTAATTAGGTACATTGTATTTTTTCGAAATTTCAAAAAGAAAACATTTGAACATCATGTGTAGTACAACCAAAAACAAAAGGATTGCAATTCCAAAACAAATGCAATGCACACAGCAGCTGACTGCAGGGTTAAAAACATGGTATATCAGATGTGGGTATTTTACAGTCATTTATCAATCATTAGTTTAATTTGGTGGCTTTTGGCATTTATATTTCAAACTTCAGATCGTTACAGTCCAAATTTGTAGTTATCATTGGCACTGTATGTGGCCAATATGGTGTTCATAGATTTGCACTTCCACACTGATGAAATACAACAATGTTGTGGTTAGGAGTGCACAAGTACCAGTTAGTATGTGTCATGTCTGATGAATTATACTAGCACTTGACTGAATAGACAATATATTGACTGAACGAAAATGCACTTTCCCTCATCCCTTTTACTGCAATAAGATCTATCTCTTGTTCAATGGGGCATGAGTCATAACTTGCACATGTGCACTAGGAATTGCAAAAGAAACTTGAAGGTGCAGGTGGCCCTTTTCAAAAGTCATCTGTGACTGCCATCTTGTGAAAAGAGTTATTTTATTTATGTAAGTTACTGGTTTGTGAAAGTAAGTCCCTTCCTTTGCAGCTACAGTTGTACAAATTGATTAAAAAGTTAAACGCTAAAAGATTTTTAAAACACATTTGTAAAAGTGAACGATGTTTCGGTGCTACGGTATGCCATTATCAAGTTAAAAACTGAGAAAGTGTTAGGTGTAAAGTGAACGTATAATATTTAAAAAATACATTAAATATTTCCGGGTCCTATGGGTATAATCCCAAAGGTAAAAAACACGAAAAGGAAAAATGCATTCAATCGCACTTAACTACATCGCAAAGAAAGGCCCTACTCCTCCTAAAGCACTACTGAGAGCCCTCAAAAACCTTAAAAGAAGAGATGACATTATTATCTCCAAACTAGTATCTCCAAACCAGACAAAGGCTCTTGTGTTGTCGTGATAAACAGAAACTAGTATCTTTGTCTACTAAGTGAGGCCTCGATCAATGACTGTACAAAGTTGGCACATATTGATCAACACTGTCCAAAAACCTGAGGAAGACCTCTGAAACATTTCCATCCACTCCTAGAGAAAGAAAAACAGCTACATGAGAAAGTACACAAGATTCTTCCAAAAGCCACGGCTGAACAACTTTGCCCTAAAGGTTCCAGACCTGCACACCTGTACAGCCTCCCCAAAACACACAAAGAGAGACTGAGCATGAGACCCATTTATCAGTCACTGGCACATAACATACAAACTACCCGCTGGAGAAATGGTTGGATGGAAAATTAAACCCATTATCAACCAATAAATACTGTATCAACGATATTTTTGGTTTTATTGACGAGATTAAAAACACTTGTATCGAACCTAACCATATCCTTGTTACTGATGTTCCTTTAAAAGAAACTATTAACATTCTCGTCAACAAAGCTTCCAATGGTGACTGGTTTAATAAGACCCACAGCATGCAACTTCAAAAGCATCAACTGGAGGATTTATTAGAAGTCGCTACTACCAACCATTTCAATTCAACGGGAATTGTATGAACAAATGGACAGTGTAGCAATGGGCTCACCGCTGGGGCCACTATTAGCCAACATTTTCATCTGCCATATAGAAGACCAACTGGAACAAAAGAGGATGATTCCGTCTTTTTGTCCAAGATATGTTGATGACACTTAAGTCACAATGCCTCTAACCTGAAATTGACTATGGCAAATTGCAGATACCAGTACAGTGTTTAAGCACTTTAAGACTGGAACCTTATTAACAAATTGAAGTGGTGAAAAACTGCATTGACCTGTAGCTCTACAGATAATTTACATGTTCTCATTAGGAGGCATTTCATTTCAAAACTCTTGTTCTGTAGTTTGATAACCAGCTCTATAAACATCAATTTGACATAAGGGGTTAAGGGACAAAAGAAAGTTTAAAAAATTTCAATTTTGACCTGAAAGCCTTGAAGCCATGCTAGAATGTTATTGTTTTCAAGCAGAGCTCTGTTGGCTGTCACAAATCAGAGCCCCATAACCATAGAAACAACCACATGCATGCATGCATAGAAATAGAAAACCATACAACTCTTTTTTCATGGCCAACATGGTTAGTGGTGTGGATCGATGTCAATTCAGTGGAACATGGTTGCCATACCCCACCTAAAGCCAAGTCATGCAGCCTTGGTTTAATCATACATATATGATATTGAAAATCCATGTTGTGGTCAGTTGACAGCTGTCAAAACATCTGCTGACCAGTATCATGTGACCATATCACTAGCTCAGGTTTTGAGCACATCAAAGGGACATGTTTTTTTAAAGGTTGACTGCTGACCAAGTACTGGTTTTTGCTTGTATTATGGGCTCAAGTTAGGTTAATTTGCTAATCAGCACAGGTTGTTCAGAAGGTATAATTTCATTACTTTTATGTTATGTAGTTTGAGATTGTTGAAAAGTAAAACAGAAGTCCAAACAATATTAACAGAAAACCTCACTGCAATGTTACAAAACTCAAATAAAAATTCTCACTTATCCTGCATTAGCTTAATCCGGATTTGAACAACCCAGCTGAGGACCTCGACTTTAAGGCTTGGCTAAATCTGTATATTACAATTTTAACAATTGACTCATTGGTGGTGTGAATTTGTACACATATTTATAACATAATCGTGCATTGCTATTTGCTGTTATGTTGTGCATCCATCAATAGTTCAGTTTCTTTTCGTAAGATGTGTTATTAATGCTACTTCTTAAAACTACTGGAATTCTACATAGCCTCAGGACACTTCCCAAAAGTGACTAAGATACAGTTTAAGGTGTGACAGAAGTATAGTATTAAAAACAGAATATGAGAATGAAATGAGATCCATTCTATGCCACAAAATTGGAACAATCACAATGACTAAATCAATTAGTCTGGCATAAATGTTAAAAACAACATTTTATTGATGAATACTTGCATGCAAGCTTTCAATAATAATTCTATAATTCAATTTCAATAAGTGATGTGCTTTTTTCTCCACTAAGACTGTGGACTACTGGAACTGTCAATTTACCGCGTGACTCCATTAGTTATAAAATTATGTCAAAAGTGATAAGTTAACTCTAAGTAAGTTCTACTATGTACACTCTCAAGTTTTTATGCAGAGGTACATTTGGTCAGCCAAGCTTATATATGCTTACTAACATTGACAACATTACAGCTAAATGGATAAGAAATATATCCTAAATGTAACAGAGCTGAACTCGTAGCCCACCCAAAAAAATTGAAAAATGAGGACCATATTTCCCCAACCAAATACAGTGGCACTAATGCATCAACCAATTCCAGTGGTGCACATCCTCCCCCTGGGCAACTGCAGGGCATTTGCTCATGTTGTCAGTCCCGGGGGTGGGGCATTAGCAAATTTTATCGTGGCCCAGGGCTGGGCGTTAGGATACCCCGGGGCAACCCCCAGGCATTCGACACACATGTTTTCGAAAGATGGATGAGTTTATCGGAAAAGACGAGGCCTTTGTCAAAGATTGGCTTGTCTGTCAATGTTTTTAAAGGTATGTTATCTCAATTTTTAGATATTCCTTCATTACTTGTAAGTATATAAATATAAGCGACAAGGTGAACTATATTTTGTTTATCACAAAACAATCACTCGCGTGAACTCTGTGTGAACGACTATTTCACATTTCCCATTCAAAACTGGAATTAATATACTGAAGGTTTGCAAATTCAAATGATGCGATCTTCAACACAGATCTTGTAGCTTAAAATGCGATGCATCATCATTTAAATGTCTTGATTCTTTACAGCAACAAGTTGAAAAACAAAAAAAAAAGTTATAAAAATTTTGTGAAAAAAATGTAAAGAAATAAATGTATTCAGAATAAACTAGCACGTACTGTTGTCCTTGAAGTCTTTAATACCATTGCATTAAAATACTGAAGAGTTGACTGTTTTATTCACTGGTTAATAAAAAAAAACTGCAGAAGTGTTTGAAGTCATGGAAGGCGATGATCCCGGGGGTGGGGCATTTGCCCTCTTTCTTCGTCCCCATGCTGGGGCATTAAGATAGCTTATGTGTCCCCACCCCGGGGTATTTGCCGAATTTTTTTAAAAAATGCTTATTCCCGGGGGTTAGCCCAGGGGGGGGGGGGGGGGGGGATGGGCACTGCTGGAATTGACTGATGCAGAATGAAATCAAATAGCAAATCAAACTCAGTGTAGAGCTTTCTGTGCACGCAGGATCACTGATTGGTGCAGAAGAAAAAAAGTTCATGTTGCAAGAGGGGATATGGAGGTGCTATTAGTAATTTACCAGGTTTCAGAAGAGCCTAGGGGTTTAGTATTTTGGTTAATTAGACATTCCATACTTGCTTCATCAGCAAGTCTAGTGCAGTGCTAATCATCCACTTGAAATTTCAACCACAACAAAACGGAAGAAGACTAAATATGCATATCACTACACCTGAATCAAACAAGTAGTAATTAAAATACGAAAAGGAAAACAATGAATTGATGCAAAGTATTGTTTTGTGATTCGCTAATTGGACATGGATGCCAAAATGCTGTACGTTCCACAGGAGGTAGTACATAAGACAATAGTAGAAATATTCAAAATTTTCAGTCACTGCCAAATCGCCAGTATGGCAACAGCTCGTTTTGGTCCGCCGAAAACTGAAGAGGAAGAAATTTCCTTACTGTCTGAAACCGTACCTAAAAACACCAAGTACAATACAAAATGGGCGGTAAACGTCTTTACTGCCCGGCAGAATACAAGAATGAACAAAAAAGCGCAGTTGAAAACATCTGGAGGCAACAGACTTGAGTCGACCAATGTCAAGGACCTGTCAGTCGCACTCAAGCACATGTCCACCGACAGTTTAAACTTCTGGCTCTGCAAATTAGTGGGACTGGGGAACTGGTGGCATTTGGGATGGGGTTGAGGTGGAGTGGAGTAAATTAGAAGCTTCTCAGGGCCTAAAAGTGCCACTGAGGTGCATGTAATTTTGTTTATACAATACAAAATTTGTTTATGACATTTCTTTAGACGTACAGTGAGTTTGAAAAAAGAATCATTCGAGTAATGCTGTGTTTCTTGCAAACCCAGTGTTACTAGTCAGCAAAAGGACCGCAAATGGTTTAATAACCTCATGAAGTTGCAATTTCAAAGCATCGTTTGGGATACTTGTCACACACATCCTTATGCCTCCGAAGCCATGACTTTCCATATCCAAAACACAATTCAATTGGCTTCATGTCAGGAGAGTAGGGACTAAAGGAAACACAACAGCAGTGGTTTTTGGTACTCATGACAGAAGTCCGTCTTGCCCCAGATAATGAGTTCATGAGCTATGTTAAACATTGTTCCTTATAATTTATTTTTAACTCGTGAAGCACATGCACAACACGAGTTATCGTGAGTTGTGGGCAAATGTGTTGCTCGATGGGCTGTAAACTTTATGCAAATGAAGTACACTCACGGCTTACTTTTAAATTGCTGTCTAACTTTAATTAAAATAAGCTCTTTTAAAGGCCTAAATTACAAAGATATAACGTAAAGAAGACTCGGCTACCGAAAATGAGAACATTGAGAATCGTAAAATCGATGAGCAGTACAAGTTCTCACTGGATGTGAAAGTCGTCAAAGTACGGTTTTATCGTATTGTAAATGTGCATATAGCGAGCAAAATGATATCAGCACAGAGCAATCGTTTTTTGTATCGCTAAAAATAAAGGGGAAAAAAAGAAAAAAAGAGAAATTACAAATTCAGGCCCACACCTGCAGTCGATCGCGGTACACTGGAACGGCAGAGATGTTCAGTACCACTAAGCTAGGTCAAGATCACGTGCACGTGCTGGAAAAAATTAACATCCATATTAGTATCAACTATAAAACGTCAAACAATATTCAGCGGGCTCTTCAGCGGTTCTGAAAGCAGCTCAGAGGCAAATCTAAGTTTTGGGAGATGTAAGATCGAGACAGTAGAAGGAAATCATTGTCATTATCAAGCCTTTGTCGTACGAAAGTACAATAAAGTCGAACGTATTCATTTTTGTAAAGACACGTAGATGCTGAACATCCCGTTGCTGTACAGCAAAATCTTAATCTGCTTGAGGTTTGCAGAGAGAACGGAGTTGTCAGCCTAGTCCCTCACAGCCGAAGTAGCCGTAGTAGCAGCCCGCCGTAGTGTATCTTAAAGTCCCTATTAAAACACAAAGCCAGCATTTTCAAACTCCTCGGATTTGAACTGTGTGTTTGTTTGATTAAAGCCCTTTTGTTCCCCTTGACTAGCATTCGGGAAGCAATGCGACCCTGGAGAGATCACATTTGAAGTCTGAAAATATCAGACTTTTGGGATGTCTAAGTTGTGCCTAGCTCATAAACACGTGGCTCAATCAATTACAAATCGCTTGTGTTTTTCTTTAGCAAGTGAGGGCACCTGTTTGATGCTCTCGCAGGCTAGTTTTTCTTCAAACCATTTTCATTGTTTTTAAAGCCAGTGAAACTTAATAATAATAGAACTAGATACTCTTTCCTGTGGATACTATAGGCAACTTGTTCATTCTATATTCTTCGTTATTGGCATACCTACATTGGTTACGTGAGCTGGAAGTCTTTTCCTCTCTGTTTGCTAAATTTTCCCTAACTTCCCTCGACAAAGGAAAATAACCCCCGTTTCCTCATCGCCTTGTTGCAACTTGGAATTAAATATCGCCTAGACTTTGCATTTCACTGAATGTTTACATCGGAAACTTCCATCCAAAATGTCTTGAACATGGCCTTGTACAATCCTTATAAGCACAAGATGGCAATGGCAACAAAACTTAAAACTAGTTTCTGTTTATGTCATTTGATAAAGAGAGAATGAGTAATGTTTTCATTAAGACAGTATTACCCTTGATTTTTCAATATTTCCAATGTTCACTTTTCAACCACATCTGCTGCCAACTATTTCTTGGTGAACCAGAAACAAAAATTTTTAAAACATGACATCGTCCACCCTTGTCAAATGTATAAGCATGATCGTTTCAATTGTAATGCCTTCTTATCTAACTATTACTTTTTTCTTTGGTACATTATGAGTGAACACTGAACCACTGCCTGTACTCTTAACATGAAAATCAGCCACAATATTTCCTAAACAAAATAATATTAAACATATGATCCAAAAAATATTTTAATTTGTTTGCTCACTTCACAAGTTTGCTCACAGACCACTTTGATTCCCAGTTACTGTGAAAGAGGGCACTACAATAAACATCTGTGGGGATCGGGGGGGAGGGGAAAGCAGCTAGCAAAAGTGAAACTGCTTTTTGTCAGATGTGCATATTATTCTCATAGCTTGCTGATTCAGTAAGAAGAACTTCTAGCTGAAAACTATTAAATTGCACTCCCGGGAAAGATCAATGTGTAATTTCTCCTTACATTAATACACTGTCAACCAGATGGTGAGGAGAATAAAGAATATCATCAGCTAGGATATATGGTTTGGATGTAACACCTAATCCCAGTTCAAAAGCATGTATGGCAGTCAGAGGCAGAGGGTTTAAGACTAAGCACTTACGGTAGAAATACAGTCATTCCTCCCTTTTGATGTACAAGTTCAAACACCCGTTGTGAGTGATGAATGCGGCAGTTGTCCTTCACAATGACAGAACACCTTTCCTTGTTAGCATATGAGCCTACATGTGGCAGCACAAAATGCTCCATTGCATATTCTAACTGTTCTTTGTTGTATGCACGTTCAATTGTGTGAGCAGCCGTCACATCATCCACCCAATGGCATGTAAAACACTGTACCTTGTTCCCCTTGTAAAATTTCCTTTCTGGGACACTCTCAGCCCCTTTAGACCTTGGGCATACTTACGCTAAAGTAAGTGATGAAAAATTGTCAATATTTAGCAATTCAAGTTATTTTCATGTAGGAGTATCAACTAAGCAACTGTACTTTTGGCATTAGGAAAGTTTCGTATACAGGGCTACTCTTATACCTGGAACGTTCTATCATCCTTTGAAGACTCGTCAACAAATAACAATTCATGCTTGCTGAACTGGGCTATATAGCGTCGAAAATTTGCTCGTCGTCTTTCATCCTGCTCCTTTGCAATCAACTGCCGCTAAGACAATGAATACACATAAGTACAACTGCTGTTTACATCAATACAATAAATTCCTGTTCAATTCAAGAAAGATCTGCCGAATTCCTTTTGATGAATGCATGACAAATCAACGTTCGGCCCGTGCCGTTTATATTTGGATATTTGGGTCGACATATATAAGATGGTAAACCTTTCTTGACATTTTCACGGTAAAATGAAAATATATTTTTGTAATAAAAACTGAAATTTTCTATTGGTCGAATAAGTAAGGCTTGAGGGAATATTTTCAATACAAAAATTAGCGAAAGTATCAAACGATGTTTTGACATCTTTGGGATGTCAAACTTATTTGAAAAGTAACCCCTGAAAAGTAACAAACAAAAAATTCAACAAAAGAAAAAAGTGCAACAAAAATCTTCCCTAACCATTTTTTCCCCTGCATTTGCCCATAAAGTACGGACAAGATCTGAGATGTATACACCAATTAGTGGGGAAAAAAGTAGCTGATTACTAACCTTTTTAGCAGAAAGACCAATTTTACTCAAGCAGCGGCTCAGCATTGGAATCGAGTATGTTTCTCCAGTGCAGAAATGTTTCTCCAGTCAGACCTTTTATTTCAATGCACACCACTATACAAAGGTCTTATCGAACCACATTTTGATTACTGCAGTATTGTTTGGGTGGCTTGTCTTAACAGCTCAGTGAGAGACTACAAAGACTACAAAATTGCGCTGCCAGAGTAATTACTAAATCAAGTTATAATACGAACTCTAGCTATCTTTTCAAATCTCTCAGCTGAGATAACTTATCAGTTAGAAGGACAAAGCAAAAGGCAAATTTAATGTACAAATGCGTTAATAAGCTCGCCCCAAATTATCTTTGTAACATGTTCACACCGAGAGTTTTGTCCTTTGATTTTCGAGACCCAAGTCAAAAATTGTACTTGCTGAAACCAAGAACTGACTACCAGTTATAGTGGAGCTTCTCTTTGGAATTACTCCTTGCTTAACTTATGGTATATCTGCATGGGGCTATTGTGCAAAAACCCATTTAAATCGATTGCTAATCTTACAAAAACGTGCATTGCACTTAATTTTCTTCTGCAGGTCTCAAGAACATGCATTTCCCTTATTAAATCTAGTTGTCTTCCAATATCATTTTTATTTTTCCAGCAACTATGTTATTTGATGTATGATATCCACACACAAGTTGCTCCAATAAACCTTAATCAATTTACCAAAACAAGAACAATGCATAACTATAACACAAGATCATCCTCAAATGAGTGCTTTATTGTAAAAACTTCAAGAACAGAAAAAATGAAAAAATCTTTTACAAGAATTGGCGTTTCAATCTGGAATTCGATCCCACTATCACTAAAATCATTAAACAAATCAGCATATCAAAATAAAATTTAAAAACTACTCTTTGATGTTTTAAACTGTGAAGATGACTATATTGAAGTCTCCAAACTGATTAAACATTTTGCTACATTAACATAGCCTGTATTATATAGTTATTACCTTCTAGTTTTTTTTTCGTGTGTGAGTGTAATTTATTATATTGTTGGTTTATTTTCTGTAATTAATTAGTTAATTAATTAGTTAATAGTGGTATTTTATTTCTCTCTTGTAGTAAGTGTGTAACCCTTGCCCCCACCTCGATTAGTCACTTTACTAGTAGCGGGGGCAAGCAATTTTGTAATGATGTATATATATTATTATCAATAAAGTTCAAGTTCAAGTTCAAAGTTCAAGGAATGATCTTCCTGAGGATATTCGCACTACAAAATCTCTACACAACTTAAAGAGGAGAATTGATAAATTGCTCTCTGTATTGGACTCCCACACGGCAAATATGTAAACCAGTTAATAGAAAATTTTACTTAAGATGAATTTCTTCTGTGTTGTCTATTGTCATACTGGTATTAACAAGTATAAATGTCAAAATGCATTTTTGCACTTTGGTTCTTTTGTACAAAACTGCGCCTTTTTTATGCTCCTGCACACAAAAATGCCCCATTTTGGCACAAATGTTTTTGACAAAGAAATTTAGATTTTTTGCCAAAATGTCAAAGGTACAGTTTTCATGTCAAAGACCATGTAGCGACAGAGAGACACCAGTCAGTCTGACAAAAAGCCCCTTTATTGAGGACGAGCATCACTTAATACTGACAAAATTATAAAAATGCTTGATAATAAGTTCACATGGATACTGAAAAAACTAAATTGAAAAAATCACTTCAAGGATATTCCTAGCTAATAAATACACTAAAGTTAAGTGAAACGACGAAACATGCATGAATTTGTATTTTGACTGGCGACATTTGCTATGTAAAACCAAAACTGACCCTTAACTAGTCCTCTAACAACTTATGATGTTATAGATTTACAAACAAGTCATAAATTTATTAAACAACTACAGGTCTACAAACAAGTTATAAATTTATGAAACAGAACTACAGGTCTGCAATTATATTTCATAAAGTTATGAAATACAACTAGATCTGCAATCAAGTCATAAATTTATGAAATACAACTAGGTCTGCAAACAACTCATAAGTTTATGAAATACAACTTGGTTTGCAAACAATTCATAAATTTATGAAATACAACTTGGTCTGCAAACAACTCATAAATTTATGAAGTACGACTAGATATGCAAACAAGTCATAAATTTATGAAATACAACTAGATCTGCAAACAACTCATAAATTTATGAAATACAACTAGATATGCAAACAACTCATACATTTATCAAATACGACTAGGTCTGCAAACAACTCATAAACTTACGAAATACAAGCGAAGGTGTGCAGATAACTCCATAGAATTGTGAAAGAAACTGTACTAATTCTATTAACATTAAATTCATTCTACAAACATGAATATTGAGACACCATCAGCTAATATAATTGATGTAATAAAACCATTTGAAACGGGTCCTGAATGACTAAAAAATTAAGCCTATAATAAGCTTAAGTAAACCTGCAAACTTCGAAACATCGTAAGAATTTGCCACATTTTACATCTATACTGGGATTTTCAATCAAAATATTTAGAAGCTTAACTTTAAAACAGTATAATTCAACTCTTCACGTTAACATTATCGAAATTTATTATAAAAACGTCCTATAAAACGCGTAGAATGTAAAAGAATGTCATGCAACTCCCGCCATTTCTAAATTGAAGTTCCGCAAACAAGTCAGATATCACTGAAAACGTAGTGTTGAGCTCAAGTTAACTATTTCTCAAATTTTGGACTCTCGATTACTTCATTGAAAATCGTACATTTCTTTTTTATTGCGCACTTGAGAAAAACCTCAAACTGCAAAGCAGAGTCAAGTCACTCGCTTTACCTTGTTGTTTCACTTTTACTTCCAGCCATCCAGGACAATAAAACCAATGCGGACTATCTGAACAACCAGCGAAAAAAGCAAACTTTCTCCAAACCCACCATACACAAGCGGCTTTACTTTATCTGATTATCGCACCAACGATCTTCTAACAATTTTACCGTGAAAGTAAGAACAAAACATCTCCTGCTCCCAAATATGACTTTATACTATCAAACAGATGGCGGACAACAGCACCAGCAAAATGGGACGAGTAAGGTAACGAAGGTCCATCACAACAGAATAAACAACCGGGTAAGAACCATTCCCATCCTATTAATCGGCTAAGACTTGGTTTTCACTATCGCCGTAACAACAACGAGAGCACAGGCACAAACACGAGATTTATGCCAATTGAAAATGAACGCCGACGCTAAAAGGGAAAGGAATCTGGAACGAGTGTTTTAATTGGCCCAACAAAAAAGTCTTTGTTCCGTTTTTACACAGCGCAAGGGGAACGCAGGCATAATCGCAAGTACAAGGAATAGAAAAAGTATGTGTTTGCGCTTGTGTTTAGGCCTGCGTGAAACCCGTTTTCACGGTGAAATAATGTCTCTGGTGCTGATGCTTGTGCTGGCTTTCAAACCTTAAAAGACTTAAACTGTATCGATACTCTAAAAGAATTGGTCATAAATTTTCTTACTTAATGGGCCTGCGGAGCACCTAGTTATTCTACTGTTTAATGAAAATTAACTACCATTTATTTATATGTCGTTCGTCATAAATAAACAAAGACAACAAAGTAAACCAATATTAAATAACCGAACATTAAAATTGATCTATAAACAGCTAATTGCCAAATATAGAAAAACCGATCGATGGTCGAGTTTGAATTTAGGTCGTTTGGCCCTCAGTCAGTTACCCACTCAACCTGAACTGTCATTTAAGGTAAAGGTGAATAAAACTAACGCTTCTGAAATCCTATAGGCCACATTCAATGGATTAAAGAATGAGGAATAAACATAACTGTATGTTTTAGACTGGTAATGATGTTTAAAGAACAAGAAATAGACCTAGATTTGTTTAGGGGTAATTTACTGACGACGAAACAACCGGATACCTTGAGTTCAAGTGCACGTTTTAGTTCGCAAAAATACATTTATTTGTTTTTACAGCCACCTTAAGGCCTAAACAAAGGCTGTCAGCTTAATCGGGCTTTGAACAACCCAGCCCTGGTTAATTAATATTGGACAAAAATCGGCGGCACTTTTCCCTCCTACTGCGAAATACTCAACGCTTCGAGAGCATTTACCATTAGCAAAAAAATTCGGTAACGTAAGCTGCAAATAGCTTTGTTTACATCCGAAGGTAACATTCTCTTGTCAAAGGAGACCCGCCGAAAATAAATATTAAGAATACGGTCTCTTCCAGTCAGTATGCACTTCTTGAAAGACCATTTTCATCATTCAAAGGTTTACGAGACCGGTTTATAACTTTATTCTAGTAAATGGTAAACACCCCAAGTAGATTCAGTTACTTTTAGATTAATCGCCTTCCTCATCTAGACTTTGTCCTTCTTCATTTTCCTCATTTTCGTTGCTTTTGTCTTCCTTGTCTTTGGCGGGTGCCGTCGCCGCTGCTGTTGCTATCTCTGCAGCGCTTGCTCTCAACTGGCTGACGCCCACTTCAAGGGAAACAACATTTCTGTTTGCACCTAGGCCGGCTTGAATTCCAGCACCTAATAAGATCGATCAATTATAATAATTAGTAGGGATTTTTGCTTCTTTCCTTTCTTTGTCTGTTTTCCTTTATGAGTTCTAGTTAGCGGTCGTCTACTGTAGTCCTAATTTAATCATGTACGATCTGAACCTTCCTTGCTTATTTCTAGGTTAGTTTGAATTTCTTTAAGTTCAGATAACCACTTTTGCATAGGCTTCCTCACTTGTTTTATTTTAACCTTTTAATTTACTTGATAGTGACTTTTAAGTGACAACAGATACTTAACGTCCGACCCTCCTGGTTTCACCTCGGATATATTGGTAAATAGTTGAACTCACCATTCGATCTCGTCAGATCCAACACCCACTGGCCTTCGAAGCTAAACATTCGTATAATGGTAGCTGCTAGCTCCACAGGAATAATTGCGGGCTCACTGCTGATACCCTTGCAGGGGAAAACGTTTGAAGCGTTTTCGCCCTGCAAATTGCAGCATCCTTCGTCTATAACGCCACTAGAGGCCCAATGGCCAATAACTAAGGGCTTGAGGCTGTTCTTCAGGAGATGTCCTGGTAAACAAATCATGTTTCAAGTTATTAATTTTATGCTTCTTTTAATAATTTTTTCTCAGATAACAACATAGTAATCATTACCAACTTTCCGACCCCTTATGGCAATAAAAAATAGTAGATGAGCTAGGAGCATATTTGGTTTTACAAGTGCAACACATTGCAATGAGCTCATTTATTCTCGTTCTAAGCAATTTTTCCATCAAACAGAGACTGGGCTATCATTGAAGGAAATTAATACTGCAAGGTATTTAAAAAATACTACAGCATTTTTTATATTGGTGTTAATTTCCTCACATTTTATTTTTCAGACTGGTCTTATATATATGGTTAGCTCCAATTTTATATTTGTGTCAGAAGGGTTCATGAAAATTAGAAAGAAGCCACTTTATTTCATAATATAGATACCTTGCGGCTTCTGTTCTCTTGTGTCGAACCAGAACGCCTTTTGTATGCAGTTAAATTTTTCCCTCATTATTTCTGGTACATTCAGTTCCAACATATTTTCGTCATAAATGACAGCGACGTTATAATTGTTAAGTTCATCGGTGTTTCCCGCATGGACAGCCATCAAAAACTTTTTAAAGTCCATCTCCTGTGTGTCCTGGTGATAACAACAAATAAAATGTGACGTTTTTAACGAAATTATACATTGATTTTTCATATTAATTCTGGCTAATGCGTACCATGCCACACACTCTATTTGGATATAAACGATAAATTTGACACATACGTTAGGTGTCTGTTTCATTTAGTTATTTGTTTACTTTCTTATTACTACTTTTTTTGTCACTATGTCAGAAAAGCCATCCAGCTAGATTAGATTAATGGTTATGAATTCTCTGTGTAAATTTACCAGCTATGATCCTTTTATTTCTTGTATTAAATATATTTATGAAACTGAAGGGTAAAGAAACTTGTGTTGTTTTTGTTCTGTTTGTTTGATTAAGCACTTTCCGTGCCCTAAAAGATCGTCGCACCTAAGAGCGGAGCAAAGGTAACAATATGCTCCTCCTACGATTAAGTCCTATATAACACGCAATAACGCGGTGTTTTTATTCGAAGCACTCGAACTCTAGACCATAACTATAACGCTAGCGAGCCCAAGGTAAGCGAATAGTGATGTAATGTGTGTACTCACGTTATGCAAATGGATGATCACTAGATCAAAGCCCTTCAGTCCTGGGGCTATTGACCTTAATTGGTGCAAGGGCAATTTTGTTGGATGCCCTTCCAACAGTAATCCCATCTCTTGTCCACTCTGGTAAAAGTACACACCATCTCTCTCATCAGAAAGTGAAATTGCTGCTTCTTCGTTCTCCTCTTTGCTTCCCTTTTCCCATGCCAACGCCCTTTTGAAGAATGCTTCCAACACCTTTTTCAACAGTAAAGAAAGCCAAAAGGTATATTTTCTTCTTGTTCCATGTATTTATATCTTCATCACGGATGTTCAATCTTTCAATGTTCAGCCAAAACGTCCAATGAAAATGTGCTGTTTGTGCGGTTTTACATGTAAACCTTACTACAGTGGAACCACGCTATAACGAACCCCGCTATAGCGAAGATCCCATTATAACGAACAACTTTTGAAAGCCCAGCAGAATTACAGTAAAATATGTGGAAACAAACCCCGCTATAACAAACCCCGCTATAACGAAATCCCCGCTATAACGAAGTTGATGTTGACGTTCCCAACGCACAATTTACCCCGCTATAACGGATATTTTGTCCTGTCGCTCTCAGAAAGTAAAAACGACATGATACAAATGGCTGATAAGCCAAACACGACTCCTGTTGGTCAAGATAGGGAAACTTTTGCTGTGTTCAAATGTAGCTTTTAACGCGCAAGTCTGTAGACTGTTTTGCGTGGTGTATATCCCATTGTTCAGCTTGGTTCAGCTTGGTTACCCCACTATAATGAATATTTTTGTAGTTAACCAGATAATTCTTTATAACGGGGTCTTCGCTATAACGAAGACCCCGCTATAACGAACAATTTTTTCGGTACCGTGACACTTCATTATAGCGGGGTTCCACTGTACCCATCGATTAGAATTATTATTGTTATGATAGAGTATCAATTTAGTGATTTATACAGCCACCGCTATACCCCAGTTTTACGCTGGGTGGACAATTCGAGGTATTCATTTACGAATTTTGGTTAAAACTAAAAGCTTTGCTTTTTTCTTACCCTTTTTTTTTCTATTTTGTAAATTAATATTATTTAAGAAATAGAAAACATGTACCTTGTTTCTATCGAGTTATACAAACACGAGTGGAAGTTTGGGAGAACGAGAAATGCTGTGGGAACACGAGTCGCAGGCGAGTGTTTCCACAGCTTTTTCGAGTTCTTCCAAACTTTCACCTCTTAACTTTGAATATCAAAATGTTAATTTCTCTTTGCTCGCACCATCGCTACGTCAATAACCAATCAGCGCGCGTGCTTTCTTAGGACTGTTTTCTAAACTTCAATAAGTGTTAATAAATTTAAACTTGAAACTAGTGTATTCCATCGACACATACAAGGTATAGAATTATAATTTGCACTTACGGGTGAGGCCTTGTTTTTCTTTAGTGGGACACCTTTAAATTGCGCAAGTTTTTCTTCCATGACATGATGTGGAAATCTCTTTTGAAGAGATTCCCAATCCTCTTCTCCGGTAAACTTCAGGAATGCAGCAACAACATATTTTTTCTTTTTGATGTTGTCGGCAGCTTGCCGCATTTCTTTAAGGGAAAGGTTCCTCTGCACCACTTTCCGGAGGAGGTCATCCTTGGTTGCTTGCTTCAGGCCTTGGAGCGGCATGCCAACCTTGTTTTAAAGACAAAAAAGATTGTGAATGAATAAAGTTAAGAGCAATTTCAATTTTTACAGACAATTACCTCGGTATTTACTAGAAACGTTTATTGCTAACAACTTGAGAAAAAAGTGTTAAGTGATAACTGAACTTCCGGCATCTCCACCCCGACCTTCGTCGAATTCATCTGTTGCCAGCCCAAGTAATTACATTTGTTAAATTTCACAGGACGAAAGCTATACGACTGTACTCATCATAACTGATACTGACCTGATTTTGCGTTAGTTGCGGGTTGGACTTTCTTCTTGAAGGCTTAACCTTTTTGGAGTCCCTCAAAGTTCCCACATCAAACATCTTTGCCACTTCTGCAAGAAGGTCCCACGTAGACCTGGGCAAAGATGCTGCCTGAAGAGTTGGTTCAAGTGCATTCACATCCTAAATTGGAAAGATAAAGATCAAGTCATTCTAAGATCGTATACTCTCGAATATCTCTCGATTAAAAGGGCGTTTTTCATGGATCGCACGTCCTTCCGATGAATGAAGATAAATAATACTTCTTCCTTGGATCGTTGTAGTTCTACTCTCTTTAATCTCACTCGTATTGATTATTCGTTCTCGCTCGGTTCTTCTTAGGAAAAACAGTCACTTCTGGGATCGTCCTTTCCCTGGGCATTGTTTTACCGCGCAACGGAGTAAACGAGAGCAATTAAATGAAGTCTAGCAAACTTATAAGTTAAGAATACCTTGTCATTTGCCATGTACATATTTTGGCAAGCCTTTTCCAGTCTTTTGAACTTTTTGGCATCTCGTCCACCGCGAAATCCTTTTCCTTCCATGTGGTACAACCACTTTCTGCATGCTGCATCTCGTTCGATCCACTTTGTCTGTTGCTGCGTGTGTTGTCGGTGTTGTGCCTAGAGGATCGGCTCGTTGATGGCATTGTAGAAGGGGAAAGCCGAGTGATGTTTTCGGTACTTTTTCACGAACTCTTTGGCGTTGGACTGGAGTCCGACAAAATTCCGCGTGAACTCATTCTTGTCAGTGGTAAAATTACTGAGAGCAAAATGTCATGCTGTAGCATCCACATTGGCGCGGTCAAGTCCTTGAATTTGATCTGTGAAGTTTGTGGATTCGTTATAATCTAATGACATACTGGAGCTTCTTGTAAGAACATAATTTGTTTGTCTAGTATAGACTTGAAGTTGAAAGGCACATATACAATATTTATTTCGGCATCGAACCCGGTGGCTGTGCTTCGGAAGACACAATAACTTTTAAATGAGCTACAAGCGGGATGCGCTTCAATTTACTGGCCGTTGAAGATGCTGGTTCAAGTTCACGAGAGCGTACAGCTACCGTAAACATTTAAGTAGCAATTGGTTGAAAACGAAAGAAAGAAACTTACTGCCAATGCTGTTTCTTGTTGTCCCGTGCTCTGTTTGGGCCTTCTTTTTACCTCAAGGACTTCTTCCATCAAGCTTTTCCTTTTGTTTTGAATTCTCCTTATCGTCTAACTTAACGAAAACACCATCTTTCATTTTGTTTAAAATACCATGGCCCGTTGGCGGCTTCTTCCATGATAACAAAAATTGGGTCGACTGACTAACTACTGTAGTGCTCACAGATCAACGAGCTCCGATGGTGTAACTCGGCTTGGTACTAAGATAGAAACCAGGTTTAGCTGGACAGGACAATGAGAGCTTTTTTGGTTTGACAGCCGGAAGTGTCACATGGACTCACAACAGGGTGCACCCATCCGATCTTTTCGGTTAAATTATGCATTCGGTTAGGCTTTTAATCAGGTCTGTTTTGTTTTAGGAGAATTGTCACCTCCAATTTTCGTGATATGAGTGATATGATTTCTGTTACATTCGGATCGATAAAATGTCGTTTTGGGTAGCGAAAGAAAGTCAGCTATAATTTTCTGAATGGCAAAAATACCTAAGATTTTGGGAAATGGACAAAAAAGCCCTATCAAATTCGAGATAATCAAGTTCCCCAAGAATAAGCGAACAACCTGAATATTAATCGCGGCAGCGTTTAACAGCAAAGCCATAGTTGTCCTCCGAATTAACTGAATAGAGAAATTTTGTTTGATCTGCTGTATCCGTACTCAATATCTCAAACTAATCTTTTTTTGTTTCGCGCCCACCGTGATCCCAAAGTTTTATTTCTTCTTCTAAATGAGAGCTTGTGTGGTTTGACAGTCGGAAGTGTCACATGGACATACTAGGGCTTGTGTCAAAGCCGAAAATGAAGAGAGAATTTTTGTCTGATCTGCCGTATACCGTACTCGATTTCACAAACTGAAGCTCCGCTATTTTTAAACCAGAGTCTCGCTCGCAGGCACGAGTATTCATGTTTTCAGCTCTTAGCTCAACCCAGCATGGTTTTCTCAAACGACCTGAAAACTTCCCGGTGTACTACTCGGACTCGAAAAACTTTTCAGGTGCTTTTCTCGGTTCCCGAAGAGTGATTCTCAAAGCGCCAGAAAGCATCCCAGTTTATCTCTCGATATTTTCGGGCAGTTTTTTGTGATTTGTAGGCTTTTAACTTTTTAGCGATAATTGCTGACAAGTTTGTTACAGAAAGTATGTTGTTTTTAATCCTTGAAGTTTGGTTGAGAATGAAGCTAATTCGTTTAGTTTGATCTCTTCAGTATATTCTCAATTGAAACAATGCTCCACAAAAGAAGTCAAATTATCTAACGGGCAAAGGATTTCAATATTTTTTTTTCGTCCAAAAGATGAAAAGGAAAAAATGACATGTACTAAAAAGCTATATGTAGTTTAAGAAATAATCATCGCAGTTGTAATCGCAATTTTAATAACTCCCTATTAAGACCGGAATTTCAGGCCTTCAACAAGATTCTCCGGCGTTAACGGGAGTGCTTTTGCGGAGTGCTCTACCAACTGAGCTACTGAATACTCATATATTGGGAACAGGCCAATTTTATGGAGTTCATCTTACCCGTGAAAGGAATATAAACGTGAAATAAAACATGAAATTTCAGGGCTTTCACGGTTCGAATTCCTTTGAAGACGCAATTGCGATTATAATTGCTCTAGGTGTACACAGGTATCATACAGATTTGCGAGACTACTGGTTCCTGAAACTATTCCCAGAAATCAAACCAGCTTAATTCGATACAAAATTTCCAAGAAAAAATTACATCCTTGTAAGTTTTACTCACAGTAGTCCCGTTTTCCGTAATGCAATTTCTCGCTCATTTTCGAGTATTAACAGCACTAAACACCAAACTGTTTGGTGGTTAAAGT
>JAHPZR010037026.1:0-21963 GCA_019787425.1 Platygyra sinensis
TACGGACCTCTCAGCCGGCCAATAACATATATTTATTTCAGAGCAGCTTTAAGAAAGCAATACCATTTACAACTGTTATAGATCAGCTCTCCGCTGTGGTTTTGATATCTGTACGTTCGTGTTTATTTGGACTGGAATTTTATTTTAAAGCACTCTTAATTAAATTGTAGAATTGATGATTCAACGAAAAGACGTTGGGCTTAGCCTTCCTGGCCTTGAAAGGCGTACAGAAGAGTTATTTCCTTTTATTTGAGCTAGGACAAGACTTATGAAAAGCTAGCTCTTAGGAGAAAATTGTATCAAGATTATCAGTGACAGGTCAAATGCTGTGGGTATGTTTTTGCGAATACAGTCAGATTTACTTCCATTTATACATAATTGTTACTTACGATTTACAAAAGAGGTTGTTGTTGGTTTCACTGTTGATGCAAGTGTTGGTTCTATACTGGTCTCAGGGGTTGAGGTGACTGTTGAATTGACTTGTCGTAGGTTTACTGATTGTGACGTTGAGTGCAATAAAGCAGTCTTATGTGTGGCAATGGAGGATCCCTCTTGTGATGTTCCTCTTGGCAATAGCACATCTTTTTTGCTGCTGGGTAACACCAGAATACTTACGGATCTTGTCAACTTCAGAGTGTTTGCTGTACTGGAGGACTCCTTACTTATTTCACTGCAGGTTGATACCAAATTTCGCGTTGCACCGGATGATTTTACACATGGTGTTACACTGAGCGATGCCACGCTTAGCGCAGAAGTACTCTGACCTGCAAAGAACGTGTGATTGAAAAACCAATACTTTCGGCATTAGAAAGTCCTCATGGAAGTGGGAAGGAGGGTGTCATACTCCAGCAAAAAGCGTCATTATTGTGTTACCCTTGATAGGTCAAGCGAAAAATTTGGCTTGCATAAAATTGCAGATTATTAGGGATATTTATAAGTAAGTAAGTAAAACCTTTATTTGAGTCTCGATGTTACCTACATAGCCTAAGTAGACTAATTGGGAACACTAATTGTGGACACTGTTTGAAGCTGCTCTGAAATAAATATATGTTTTTGGCGGGCTAAGGGTCGGCCCGTATAGGGAAAAACTGTGACCTCGGGCTTGAAAATGATGCCCTCGGCCTACGGCCTCGGGCAGCATTATCGGTCACAGTTTTTCCTTATACGGACCTCTCAGCCGGCCAATAACATATCTTTATTTCAGAGCAGCTTTAAGAAAGCAATACCATTTACAACTGTTATAGATCAGCTCTCCGCTGTGGTTTTGATATCTGTACGTTCGTGTTTATTTGGACTTGAATTTTATTTTAAAGCACTCTTAATTAAATTGTACAATTGATGATTCAACGAAAAGACGTTGGGTTTAGCCTTCCTGGCCTTGAAAGGCGTACAGAAGAGTTATTTCCTTTTATTTGAGCTACGACAAGACTTATAAAAAGCTAGCTCTTAGGAGAAAATTGTATCAAGATTATCAGTGACAGGTCAGATGCTGTGGGTATGTTTTTGCGAATACAGTCAGATTTACTTCCATTTATACATAATTGTTACTTACGATTTACAAAAGAGGTTGTTGTTGGTTTCACTGTTGATGCAAGTGTTGGTTCTATACTAGTCTCAGGGGTTGAGGTGACTGTTGAATTGACTTGTCGTAGGTTTACTGACTGTGACGTTGAGTGCAATAAAGCAGTCTTATGTGTGGCGATAAAGGATCCCTCTTGTGATGTTCCTCTTGGCAATAGCACATCTTTTTTGCTGCTGGGTAACACCAGAATACTTACGGATCTTGTCAACTTCAAAGTGTTTGCTGTACTGCAGGACTCCTTACTTTTTTCGGTGCAGGTTGATACCAAATTTCGCGTTGCACCGGATGATTTTACACGTGGTGTTACACTGAGCGATGCCACGCTTAGCGCAGAAGTACTCTGACCTGCAAAGAACGTGTGATTGAAAAACCAATACTTTCGGCATTAGAAAGTCCTCATGGAAGTGGGAAGGAAGGTGTTATACTCCGGCAAAAAGCGTCATTATTGGGTTACCCTTGATAGGTCAAGCGAAAAAATTTGGCTTGCATAAAATTGCAGATTATTAGGGATATTTATAAGTAAGTAAGTAAAACCTTTATTTGAGTGTCGATGTTACCTACATAGCCTAAGTAGACTAATTGGGAACACTAATTGTGGACACTGTTTGAAGCTGCTCTGAAATAAATATATGTTTTTGGCGGGCTAAGGGTCGGCCCGTATAGGGAAAAACTGTGACCTCGGGCTTGAAAATGATGCCCTCGGCCTACGGCCTCGGGCAGCATTATCGGTCACAGTTTTTCCTTATACGGACCTCTCAGCCGGCCAAAAACATATATTTATTTCAGAGCAGCTTTAAGAAAGCAATACCATTTACAACTGTTATAGATCAGCTCTCCGCTGTGGTTTTGATATCTGTACGTTCGTGTTTATTTGGACTGGAATTTTATTTTAAAGCACTCTTAATTAAATTGTAGAATTGATGATTCAACGAAAAGACGTTGGGCTTAGCCTTCCTGGCCTTGAAAGGCGTACAGAAGAGTTATTTCCTTTTATTTGAGCTACGACAAGACTTATGAAAAGCTAGCTCTTAGGAGAAAATTGTATCAAGATTATCAGTGACAGGTCAAACGCTGTGGGTATGTTTTTGCGAATACAGTCAGATTTACTTCCATTTATACATAATTGTTACTTACGATTTACAAAAGAGGTTGTTGTTGGTTTCACTGTTGATGCAAGTGTTGGTTCTATACTGGTCTCAGGGGTTGAGGTGACTGTTGAATTGACTTGTCGTAGGTTTACTGACTGTGACGTTGAGTGCAATAAAGCAGTCTTATGTGTGGCGATGGAGGATCCCTCTTGTAATGTTCCTCTTGGCAATAGCACATCTTTTTTGCTGCTGGGTAACACCAGAATACTTAAGGATCTTGTCAACTTCAGAGTGTTTGCTGTACTGGAGGACTCCTTACTTATTTCGCTGCAGGTTGATATCAAATTTCGCGTTGCACCGGATGATTTTACACATGGTGTTACACTGAGCGATGCCACGCTTAGCGCAGAAGTACTCTGACCTGCAAAGAACGTGTGATTGAAAAACCAATACTTTCGGCATTAGAAAGTCCTCATGGAAGTGGGAAGGAGGGTGTCATACTCCGGCAAAAAGCGTCATTATTGTGTTACCCTTGATAGGTCAAGCGAAAAATTTGGCTTGCATAAAATTGCAGATTATTAGGGATATTTATAAGTAAGTAAGTAAAACCTTTATTTGAGTCTCGATGTTACCTACATAGCCTAAGTAGACTAATTGGGAACACTAATTATGGACACTGTTTGAAGCTGCTCTGAAATAAATATATGTTTTTGGCGGGCTAAGGGTCGGCCCGTATAGGGAAAAACTGTGACCTCGGGCTTGAAAATGATGCCCTCGGCCTACGGTCTCGGGCAGCATTATCGGTCACAGTTTTTCCTTATACGGACCTCTCAGCCGGCCAATAACATATATTTATTTCAGAGCAGCTTTAAGAAAGCAATACCATTTACAACTGTTATAGATCAGCTCTCCGCTGTGGTTTTGATATCTGTACGTTCGTGTTTATTTGGACTGGAATTTTATTTTAAAGCACTCTTAATTAAATTGTACAATTGATGATACAACGAAAAGACGTTGGGTTTATCCTTTCTGGCCTTGAAAGGCGTACAGAAGAGTTATTTCCTTTTATTTGAGCTACGACAAGACTTATGAAAAGCTAGCTCTTAGGAGAAAATTGTATCAAGATTATCAGTGACAGGTCAAATGCTGTGGGTATGGTTTTGCGAATACAGTCAGATTTACTTCCATTTATACATAATTGTTACTTACGATTTACAAAAGAGGTTGTTGTTGGTTTCACTGTTGATGCAAGTGTTGGTTCTATACTGGTCTCAGGGGTTGAGGTGACTGTTGAATTGACTTGTCGTAGGTTTACTGACTGTGACGTTGAGTGCAATAAAGCAGTCTTATGTGTGGCGATGGAGGATCCCTCTTGTGATGTTCCTCTTGGCAATAGCACATCTTTTTTGCTGCTGGGTAACACCAGAATACTTACGGATCTTGTCAACTTCAGAGTGTTTGCTGTACTGGAGGACTCCTTACTTATTTCGCTGCAGGTTGATACCAAATTTCGCGTTGCACCGGATGATTTTACACATGGTGTTACACTGAGCGATGCCACGCTTAGCGCAGAAGTACTCTGACCTGCAAAGAACGTGTGATTGAAAAACCAATACTTTCGGCATTAGAAAGTCCTCATGGAAGTGGGAAGGAGGGTGTCATACTCCGGCAAAAAGCGTCATTATTGCGTTATCCTTGATAGTTTACGCGAAAAATTAGGCTTGCATAAAGTTACAGATTATTAGGGATATTTATAAGTAAGTAAGTAAAACGTTTATATAAGTCTCGATGTATTAAGTAGACTAATTGAGGACAATAATAGAATATTGTAGATAACTTTAACTTTCATAATAGGAAACTTAAATATTTGCAAGAAAATAACGAAAATTAATGAATACGGGGGATCCTCTTATTTCATGGTTGGTGAGCGCAAACGATTTTTATATTATCGAGTTTGTATTACAGAACGAGCGAATAAAAATCGTACCAGTGAACTAATGGTGAAATAACTTAGTTATTATATTCATACCGAGATTCATGGGCGAACAGAACTTTAGATAAACGTATCTTTATTTTCTTTCAAAAGAACACAACTCGCGAGATAACAAGTCCAGATGTCAGTCCATCAGGCGAGATCCAAATCCACCCCTTTGAGAATTGATATTATCTTTCGAGATTTGTTTTTGTGGGTCGAGAATTTCTTCTAACTGGTCGAGAATTTTTTTTTGGCCGATCGATAATATTTTGGCCGGTTGAGAATTATTTTACCAGTCGATAATGTTTTTTTTCTTTTTTCTTTTTTTTTTTTTTGTCAAGATAAGCTAATCGGCGAGTATTACGGGTCGCTGGTAAATTGTCGTGGGTCTGAAATAACAGTAACAATAACAGCTATAAAAAAAAGTGTTTTAAAATAAAATACTAGCGAAAAAAATGAACGACGTGTCGATCTCGCCGAGCTTATTTTCACGTTTAAAAAAGTGAATTATTTTTCAATTCCTTTAAAGTGCACCTTCTCAAGATAAAAAGCTAAGTACATTCCCCAAGAATGCGAAGAGTGTAAGGTGATTGCGTGACAATAGGGTCACCATGAGTAAGTCATAACATAGGCACACAATGCGTGCAAGAGGTTTTTTTTTTGTGAATAAAAAGCGCCTGGATTAGTAAATAGTGCTTGTCAGTCAATGGAGTTACCACTCTGCTCCGTTAAAAGTGATTGCTCAGTTAGGCCTTACTGGTATTAGCTGTAAGATTCGTATAGAGTTTGCCTTCGATCATTTGTCGGTTTCGACTAAATCTATTGTTAGTCAGATTGGTCTGTTAGACGGGAGTCCGTTTGTCGGTTTAGTTTTCGTCGTGGGTACGTGGTTTGTAAGGCGCCGGTGTTTGTTGACATCTGTTAATAAGCGTTTGTAGTAAGCTAGTGAACCAGCTTTCCTGAGTCAATCGTTAAAAATAGTTTGTACTGAAGGTTCTCGCAGAAGCGCCTTTCATATCACTGTGTATTAATTTGAGGTGGTTTTTGACGGTAAAAGTGAAAACAGATTAAGAACCTGTTGTTCCATGACTCGACCAGTCAGATGTGATTATTGGATTATCTGATAATAAGATTAGTCTGTGTTTATCCGCGAAATGATGATTAGCTTTTAACTTAACAGATATTTAACTTATACCAATTTTCTCCAGCTGTAAAGAAAGAGCACATCGCCTTTAAATTTTCCAGAAAACAAGGGGATCGCGTTCTATAACTTTAAGAGAAAAGCAAAAGTATCTAGTCACAAACGTTCGCGTAAAAAGTGAGATTGTCAAGTTTGCTGGTCAACGTATAATTGAATTTAACTTAAAGAAAGACTTTATTAAGCATGTGCTGTTGCCAACAATGATTGTACATTTTTTTCAGTTTATTATTCCATGAAACCATTTCAAATAAACAGCAATATTAATCCATTTAAACGAGAAGACATAATAAAAGATAAAATTAAACTTGAAATAACCAGAAACATAAAAAAAAAAACTGCTTACATTGTATAAGATACCATGAAATAAGCAGAGTTAAGTTAAGATAGTGTACCTATTAGCAGCAGCTAAGAAAGTTAACATAGTGTACTCACTAGCAGCAGCTAGGAAAGTTAAGATAGTGTACTTATTAGCAGCAGCTGTAGGAACTTTAGGATAGTATACTTATTAGCAGCAGCTTAGAAAGTTAACATAGTGTACTCACTAGCAGCAGCTAGGAAAGTTAAGATAGTTTACTTACTAGCAGCAGCTAAGAAAGTTAACATAGTGTACCCACTAACAGCAGCTAGGAAAGTTAAGATAGTGTACTTATTAGCAGCAGCTGTGGGAACTTTAGGATAGTATACTTATTAGCAGCAGCTAAGAAAGTTAACATAGTGTACTTACTAGCAGCAGCTAGGAAAGTTAAGATAGTGCATGTACTTATTAGCAGCAGGTAGGAAAGTTAAGATATAGTGTACTTATTAGCAGCAGGTAGGAAAGTTGAGATAGTGCACTTATTAGTAGCAGCTGTAGGGACTTTAAGATAGTGTACTTATGAGCAGCATCTAGGAAAGTTAAGATAGTGTACTCACTAGCAGCAGCTAGGAACTTTGATTAAGATAATGTTCTTATTAGCAGCAGCTACAAAAGTTAAAATAAGTACACTATCTCAACTTTCCTACTTGCCGCTAATAATTCTGAATGACTTTGCATCATCCAGTGGCAAGATGTATTTAGTGAATCCCGGAATGTAAATCAGCTATTTGAGGTATTCTTTTCTAAGTGCTCAGAAATTGCTCTTTCCATTAAAAAAAAACTCTGCTGTAGTGAGGTTAACTTCAACTCCAAACAATGGATATCGAAGGCACTTAGAAAGTCTATAAATTATGAGAATACTTTACGTAGACAATTAATTCATTAGAACTAAATCTACTACTAGTCATGCACCACAAGTATAAAATCTATAGAAACAAACTTACGGGCCAGGGTTACTATGACTTAGCAAAAAGCTTTACTACCGCAATTATTTTTTTAGCTAATCAGACCAATGTCAAAAATGTCTGGAAAGGTATAACGCAACTTGTTACTATTAAGCCAAAACAATTCATCAGCCCAGAAGGATACCAAAGCAATAGCAAGTGAGTTTAATAATTATTGTGCAACTATTGGCTCAAGATTAGCAGCTCAAATTCCCATTAGTGGCTGAAATCATTATACTTTATACTCCCAGTTGCTCAAGTATCTTTCTTTTACCAGTTACTAAGATTGAAATTATAGAAACTATAAATAAGTTGAATCCTAATAAGTCAACTGGACCTTTTAGTTTTCCAGTAGTCCTCTTAAAAATTTTAAAGAACTATGCATCTTGCCCTCTTGAAATCATTTTTAATTGTTCCTGACCATTTAAAAGTTGCACGGGTGAAAAGTTAATTTCAGTCTATAAAAAAGGCTCACCTCTTGTGGTAACAAATTATCGTCCTATCTCGCCGTTATCTGTATTTAAAAAGATTCTTGAGAGCTTGATATATAACAGGTTAGTTACTGTAAGTACTGTGAGAAATCTTCTACTATTTTTGACCAACAATTTGGATTTCGTTGTAGTCATTCCACAGTCCATGCCCTTATTCTTATGATTGATAAAAATTTATGCAAAAGGCTATTGACAGTAAGAATTAAATTTACCACTCATGTGGTATCTTCATAGATTTGTGTAAGGCCTTTGACATTGTGGATCACCATATTTTACTTGATAAGTTGGAATACTATGGTATTAGAGGCATTGCACATGAATGGTTTTCTTCTTACGTATATCTAATAGGAGTCAGTTTGTTTCACTAGGCCACGTGAAATCTAACACACAGCAAGTTCTATGTGGTGTACCACAGAGTTCAGTTTTGGGACCCTTGTTATTCTTGTTACATCTGAATTATCTGCATAAATGTTTCAGTGAATTAGATTTCCATCTCTTCGAAGACGATCCCAACATTTTCTTACAAGATCAAAACTTACAATGCCTTGAATTAAACTTAAATGAGGAATTAAATAAACTTAATCAATGGCTACAATTAAATGGGTTAACTTTAAATATTGACAAAACAAATTTTGTAATTTTTCATCCTCCTCGAAGAAAATTTGTACCTATTAATTTAAAAAGTCTCAGGTATACCTGTGGAGGAAACAACTTATGTCAAATACTTAGGTCTCATTGTTGCTTGTCATTTAAATTCACAAAAAAAAAAACCATGTTCGTGAAGTGAGTAATTAAATAGCAAGAGGTATTGGTATCCTATCTAAGCTCAAACATTTTGTTACTGATGATAATGATTCTCACTCGGCTTTATTATTCCTTGGTGTATTGCATATCCCTTTGCCTATGGTTTGGTTGTCTGAGGAAATACTTATGCCACAACTTTAAAACCAATTGTTACCTTGCAAATACAGGCTGTCCTTACAATCACATTCTCGAAACGAGATGCTCAGTCCAGCCCTCTATTTTCTCAGTTGCGGTTAATTAAATTCATGGATCTGGTTACTTTGCAAACTGCCGTTTTTATCTTTCAGTATATATTGCTATAATCTACTACCTAAGGCCTTCGACAATTACTTTGCATTCTTATCATCTAAACATAGCTATAATACTAAGTCGACATATTATATTGATCAGGTTAGAACTAATTATAGCAAGTTTAATCTACATTTCTCTGGTCCTTCTATCTGGAGCAATTTGGATGAAAAGATAAAAAGTTTATCTTTCCGTTTATTAACAGTCTTTCCCGTAAAACCGTGAACACCAGAGAAAATTTCTGGAATGTTTATTGTTTCGCGACCAACCAGAAGCGAGATGAAACGGCAGAAGATAACCGCCAAACCGCAGCGTAGCTTTTAGTCACGACTTGATTCGAAACAACGAGCTGGCTTTTTCTTCCGCGGCAAATCTTCAATTTTACCGCTTTCAAATACTGAAATTGTTATTTTTGTATTTCAACTTATTTGTGTGCAAAGAAAAGATATGAATGATAAGTTTAGTGACATTATACGGGAAAGCGATGTTGAATCGAGTAGATAGGATCAGACAAGGCTAGACAGCGCGTCTGAGAGAAAAAAAAACAACCAATCAGAAGTGGGGCTGACCTGTGTGCTTCACGTGCAGTTCAAAGGGTCATGCTAGTTGGCTGTGATTGGTGATTTTCGATCCGTATTGTCTTGTAGCCGCGCGAGAAACCTTCATCCAAAAACTTGCACCGTTATAAATTTTGATAATTTACACTCGCTTCTAGGTCTATTCCGAATTCAGTAGTTTGGTTTTTGAAGGTTAGTCGTGGAAGAAAAGCCAGTTCGTTGAAAGAAAAAGCCGAATCAAGTCGTGACTAATGCATGCTGCGGTTTGGCGGTTATCTTTTGCGGTTTCATCTCGCTTCTCATTGGTCGCGAAGCAATAAACATTCCAGAAATTTTCTCTGGTGTTCACGGTTTTACGGGAAAGACTGTAAACATAACTTGACTGAGAAATTCCTAAGTTCTTATGTTTAATGCTAGCCTAGTATTATTATTCAAGTTATTATCGCTCTCAATTAAACAATGCTTTGTCAACAACTGGTACTAATTTACTACTTGTCTTTCTTTTTCTTCATACTTTCATTTTTATTTATATCAATCTCTCTTTTTTTTCCCTCTTCTTTGCTTTATTTTTTCTACAACCTATCCAAGGCATAATATTTTTTGTAACAACTCAGCTTGTTTAGTTCTTTCTATTCTGAGTAGTTTTTTTGTTTTGCTTATTTAAGTTAAACTTATTTTTTGCTGTATAAAAATTTTAATTTTTACGATAACTGCAGAAATTTACGTACGCTCGTTGGTTAAACCTTATTGTCCATATGAGAACAGACACATGTATTTGAAATTCATGCGACGCATCAGCGAACGAGACGGGGCAATTCGACATTTTGTTATCGTAAAAAAACAGATTGATGTCAGGTTTTAATACGTCTGTCCTGTTATTAACAATGAATTTCGTCATAACATTATCAAAGTAGTCTGCGGATCCACACTGCTTTGACAATGTTATGACGAAATTCATCACCAATAACAGGACAGACCCATCAAAAACTGACGTCAATTTGTTAAATAGTCTACAAAGCAAAATAATTGGTTGTTCTCTACCTTAACTTTCTTAGCAGCTAGTAAAGTTAAGTAAGGGTTATCGGCCTGAAGCGAGGGGTTATGTGATTTATTCCCCTCGTGCGCTGCCCGAGTACGCAGCCCGAGGGCAACACACGAGGGAAATCAATCACATAACCAGAAGCTGAAGGCCGATAAATGGCTTATTTTTACATTGGCGAGGATTCCTCAAGGGATGCAAAAATACACTGAAGAAAAATTCCTCTATTGTTCATCTTTCTTTGTTTTTCAACACTCCATGCTGGCACTAGTGGGATTCACAAGTTTCTCGGCCTTTTAATTATGTAAATTTGTTAAAGTCGCATTTCGAATTAGTGTTCGTCTTGTTCGTAGTGAATGCTAGGAACAGGCTATAGCAATGTTGAGCGATTCAGAGTCAGAACTGTTTATTACTCAAAGCAGTTTTTAGCGGCAGCAGGTCAATTGGCCTAGAAAAAGGAGTGCCTCAGCTAGACATCGTGCTATGAAATCACTTCATACCTATCAAAGAGTGAGCGACGGGCAGAAGGAAATTTTGTCCAATGTTTTGCAAGGATCAGCAACTGATTTTTCGGGGGCCTCAGTGGAAAGCGATGAACCACCGACTAAGAAAATCTGCGAATGTGCGCCAAAAGAAAACACTGGTCAGTTCAACTTTAGTAATTGTAGCGTCGTATTTAATATTTCCAAATAAACGTTTGTAAATTTGTTCTTCATGAACAGCTAATTTAAATGCGAGGGGATTATGTATTAATATGTAAGGGGGATAAGTTACTTATCCCCCTTGCATATTAACACATAATCCCCTCGCATTTAAATTAACTGTTCATTAGCGCCGCTCTTCCCTTCAAACAATCAAAGCCGCACCCAGCTTTTCAGACAGTTGATTTGGGGGTTATGTGATATAATCCCCCCGAAAAGAACAAAGGAATCCGAGCTGATGTAAAAATAAGAGAGTGTAGTTATTAGCAGCAGATAGGAAAGCTAAGATAGTGTATTTATAAGGATCAGTGAGTAAAGTTAATATATTGTATTTATTAGCAGCAGCTAGGAAAGTTAAGATAGTGTACTTATTAGCAGCAGATAGGAAGGTTAAAATAGTGTACCTATTAGCAACAGCTAGAAAGGTGAAGATAGTTTACTTATTAGCAGCAGCTAGGAAAGTTAAGATAGTGTACTTATTAGCAGCAGCTAGGAAAGTTAAGTTAGTCCACTTTTTAGCAGCAGCTAGGAATGTTAAGATAGTGTACTTATTAGCAGCAGCCAGGAAAGTTAAGATAGTTTACTTATTAGCAGCAGCTAAGAAAGTTAAGATAGAGAACAACTAGTTATTTTGCTGTGTAGACTATTTAACAAATTGACGTCAGTTTTTTATGAGCCTGTCCTGTTATTGATGATGAATTTCGTCATAACATTGTCAAAGCAGTGTGGATCCGCAGACTACTTAGATAATGTTATGACGAAATTCATTGTTAATAACAGGACAGACGCATTAAAACAGACATCAATTTGTTTTTTACGATGACTAAATGTCGAATTGCCCGGTCTCGCTCGCTGATGCGTCGCACGAATTTCAAATACATGTTTCTGTTCCCATATGGACAATAAAGTTTAACCAATGAACGTGCGTAAATTTCTGCAGTTATCGTAAAAAAATTGTTATACAGCAAAAAATAAGTTTAACTTAAATAAGCAAAAAAACTATTCAGAATAGAAAGAACTAAACAAGCTGAGTTGTTACAAAGAATATTATGCCTTGGATAGGTTGTAGAAAAAATAAAGCAAAGAAGAGGGAAAAAAAAGAGAGATTGATATAAATAAAAATGAAGGTATGAAGAAAAAGAAATACAAGTAGTAAATTAGTACCAGTTGTTTAAAAAAAGCATTGTTTAATTGAGAGCGATAATAACTTGAATAATAATACTAGGCTAGCATTAAACATAAGAACTTAGGAATTTCTCAGTCAAGTTATGTTTACAGTCTTTCCCGTAAAACCGTGAACACCAGAGAAAAATTTCTGGAATGTTTATTGCTTCGCGACCAATGAGAAGCGAGATGAAACCGCAAAAGATAACCGCCAAACCGCAGCATGCATTAGTCACGACTTGATTCGGCTTTTTCTTTCAACGAACTGGCTTTTCTTCCACGACTAACCTTCAAAAACCAAACTACTGAATTCGGAATAGACCTAGAAGCGAGTGTAAATTATCAAAATTTATAACGGTGCAAGTTTTTGGATGAAGGTTTCTCGCGCGGCTACAAGACAATACGGATCGAAAATCACCAATCACAGCCAACTAGCATGACCCTTTGAACTGCACGTGAAGCACACAGGTCAGCCCCACTTCTGATTGGTTGTTTTTTTTTCTCTCAGACGCGCTGTCTAGCCTTGTCTGATCCTATCTACTCGATTCAACATCGCTTTCCCGTATAATGTCACTAAACTTATCATTCATATCTTTTCTTTGCACACAAATAAGTTGAAATACAAAAATAACAATTTCAGTATTTGAAAGCGGTAAAATTGAAGATTTGCCGCGGAAGAAAAAGCCAGCTCGTTGTTTCGAATCAAGTCGTGACTAAAAGCTACGCTGCGGTTTGGCGGTTATCTTCTGCCGTTTCATCTCGCTTCTGGTTGGTCGCGAAACAATAAACATTCCAGAAATTTTCTCTGGTGTTCACGGTTTTACGGGAAAGACTGTTAATAAACGGAAAGATAAACTTTTTATCTTTTCATCCAAATTGCTCCAGATAGAAGGACCAGAGAAATGTAGATTAAACTTGCTATAATTAGTTCTAACCTGATCAATATAATATGTCGACTTAGTATTATAGCTATGTTTAGATGATAAGAATGCAAAGTAATTGTCGAAGGCCTTAGGTAGTAGATTATAGCAATATATACTGAAAGATAAAAACGGCAGTTTGCAAAGTAACCAGATCCATGAATTTAATTAACCGCAACTGAGAAAATAGAGGGCTGGACTGAGCATCTCGTTTCGAGAATGTGATTGTAAGGACAGCCTGTATTTGCAAGGTAACAATTGGTTTTAAAGTTGTGGCATAAGTATTTCCTCAGACAACCAAACCATAGGCAAAGGGATATGCAATACACCAAGGAATAATAAAGCCGAGTGAGAATCATTATCATCAGTAACAAAATGTTTGAGCTTAGATAGGATACCAATACCTCTTGCTATTTAATTACTCACTTCACGAACATGGTTTTTTTTTTTGTGAATTTAAATGACAAGCAACAATGAGACCTAAGTATTTGACATAAGTTGTTTCCTCCACAGGTATACCTGAGACTTTTTAAATTAATAGGTACAAATTTTCTTCGAGGAGGATGAAAAATTACAAAATTTGTTTTGTCAATATTTAAAGTTAACCCATTTAATTGTAGCCATTGATTAAGTTTATTTAATTCCTCATTTAAGTTTAATTCAAGGCATTGTAAGTTTTGATCTTGTAAGAAAATGTTGGGATCGTCTTCGAAGAGATGGAAATCTAATTCACTGAAACATTTATGCAGATAATTCAGATGTAACAAGAATAACAAGGGTCCCAAAACTGAACTCTGTGGTACACCACATAGAACTTGCTGTGTGTTAGATTTCACGTGGCCTAGTGAAACAAACTGACTCCTATTAGATATACGTAAGAAGAAAACCATTCATGTGCAATGCCTCTAATACCATAGTATTCCAACTTATCAAGTAAAATATGGTGATCCACAATGTCAAAGGCCTTACACAAATCTATGAAGATACCACATGAGTGGTAAATTTAATTCTTACTGTCAATAGCCTTTTGCATAAATTTTTATCAATCATAAGAATAAGGGCATGGACTGTGGAATGACTACAACGAAATCCAAATTGTTGGTCAAAAATAGTAGAAGATTTCTCACAGTACTTACAGTAACTAACCTGTTATATATCAAGCTCTCAAGAATCTTTTTAAATACAGATAACGGCGAGATAGGACGATAATTTGTTACCACAAGAGGTGAGCCTTTTTTATAGACTGAAATTAACTTTTCACCCGTGCAACTTTTAAATGGTCAGGAACAATTAAAAATGATTTCAAGAGGGCAAGATGCATAGTTCTTTAAAATTTTTAAGAGGACTACTGGAAAACTAAAAGGTCCAGTTGACTTATTAGGATTCAACTTATTTATAGTTTCTATAATTTCAATCTTAGTAACTGGTAAAAGAAAGATACTTGAGCAACTGGGAGTATAAAGTATAATGATTTCAGCCACTAATGGGAATTTGAGCTGCTAATCTTGAGCCAATAGTTGCACAATAATTATTAAACTCACTTGCTATTGCTTTGGTATCCTTCTGGGCTGATGAATTGTTTTGGCTTAATAGTAACAAGTTGCGTTATACCTTTCCAGACATTTTTGACATTGGTCTGATTAGCTAAAAAAATAATTGCGGTAGTAAAGCTTTTTGCTAAGTCATAGTAACCCTGGCCCGTAAGTTTGTTTCTATAGATTTTATACTTGTGGTGCATGACTAGTAGTAGATTTAGTTCTAATGAATTAATTGTCTACGTAAAGTATTCTCATAATTTATAGACTTTCTAAGTGCCTTCGATATCCATTGTTTGGAGTTGAAGTTAACCTCACTACAGCAGAGTTTTTTTTTAATGGAAAGAGCAATTTCTGAGCACTTAGAAAAGAATACCTCAAATAGCTGATTTACATTCCGGGATTCACTAAATACATCTTGCCACTGGATGATGCAAAGTCATTCAGAATTATTAGCGGCAAGTAGGAAAGTTGAGATAGTGTACTTATTTTAACTTTTGTAGCTGCTGCTAATAAGAACATTATCTTAATCAAAGTTCCTAGCTGCTGCTAGTGAGTACACTATCTTAACTTTCCTAGATGCTGCTCATAAGTACACTATCTTAAAGTCCCTACAGCTGCTACTAATAAGTGCACTATCTCAACTTTCCTACCTGCTGCTAATAAGTACACTATATCTTAACTTTCCTACCTGCTGCTAATAAGTACATGCACTATCTTAACTTTCCTAGCTGCTGCTAGTAAGTACACTATGTTAACTTTCTTAGCTGCTGCTAATAAGTATACTATCCTAAAGTTCCCACAGCTGCTGCTAATAAGTACACTATCTTAACTTTCCTAGCTGCTGTTAGTGGGTACACTATGTTAACTTTCTTAGCTGCTGCTAGTAAGTAAACTATCTTAACTTTCCTAGCTGCTGCTAGTGAGTACACTATGTTAACTTTCTAAGCTGCTGCTAATAAGTATACTATCCTAAAGTTCCTACAGCTGCTGCTAATAAGTACACTATCTTAACTTTCCTAGCTGCTGCTAGTGAGTACACTATGTTAACTTTCTTAGCTGCTGCTAATAGGTACACTATCTTAACTTAACTCTGCTTATTTCATGGTATCTTATACAATGTAAGCAGTTTTTTTTTTTATGTTTCTGGTTATTTCAAGTTTAATTTTATCTTTTATTATGTCTTCTCGTTTAAATGGATTAATATTGCTGTTTATTTGAAATGGTTTCATGGAATAATAAACTGAAAAAAATGTACAATCATTGTTGGCAACAGCACATGCTTAATAAAGTCTTTCTTTAAGTTAAATTCAATTATACGTTGACCAGCAAACTTGACAATCTCACTTTTTACGCGAACGTTTGTGACTAGATACTTTTGCTTTTCTCTTAAAGTTATAGAACGCGATCCCCTTGTTTTCTGGAAAATTTAAAGGCGATGTGCTCTTTCTTTACAGCTGGAGAAAATTGGTATAAGTTAAATATCTGTTAAGTTAAAAGCTAATCATCATTTCGCGGATAAACACAGACTAATCTTATTATCAGATAATCCAATAATCACATCTGACTGGTCGAGTCATGGAACAACAGGTTCTTAATCTGTTTTCACTTTTACCGTCAAAAACCACCTCAAATTAATACACAGTGATATGAAAGGCGCTTCTGCGAGAACCTTCAGTACAAACTATTTTTAACGATTGACTCAGGAAAGCTGGTTCACTAGCTTACTACAAACGCTTATTAACAGATGTCAACAAACACCGGCGCCTTACAAACCACGTACCCACGACGAAAACTAAACCGACAAACGGACTCCCGTCTAACAGACCAATCTGACTAACAATAGATTTAGTCGAAACCGACAAATGATCGAAGGCAAACTCTATACGAATCTTACAGCTAATACCAGTAAGGCCTAACTGAGCAATCACTTTTAACGGAGCAGAGTGGTAACTCCATTGACTGACAAGCACTATTTACTAATCCAGGCGCTTTTTATTCACAAAAAAAAAACCTCTTGCACGCATTGTGTGCCTATGTTATGACTTACTCATGGTGACCCTATTGTCACGCAATCACCTTACACTCTTCGCATTCTTGGGGAATGTACTTAGCTTTTTATCTTGAGAAGGTGCACTTTAAAGGAATTGAAAAATAATTCACTTTTTTAAACGTGAAAATAAGCTCGGCGAGATCGACACGTCGTTCATTTTTTTCGCTAGTATTTTATTTTAAAACACTTTTTTTTATAGCTGTTATTGTTACTGTTATTTCAGACCCACGACAATTTACCAGCGACCCGTAATACTCGCCGATTAGCTTATCTTGACAAAAAAAAAAAAAAGAAAAAAGAAAAAAAACATTATCGACTGGTAAAATAATTCTCAACCGGCCAAAATATTATCGATCGGCCAAAAAAAAATTCTCGACCAGTTAGAAGAAATTCTCGACCCACAAAAACAAATCTCGAAAGATAATATCAATTCTCAAAGGGGTGGATTTGGATCTCGCCTGATGGACTGACATCTGGACTTGTTATCTCGCGAGTTGTGTTCTTTTGAAAGAAAATAAAGATACGTTTATCTAAAGTTCTGTTCGCCCATGAATCTCGGTATGAATATAATAACTAAGTTATTTCACCATTAGTTCACTGGTACGATTTTTATTCGCTCGTTCTGTAATACAAACTCGATAATATAAAAATCGTTTGCGCTCACCAACCATGAAATAAGAGGATCCCCCGTATTCATTAATTTTCGTTATTTTCTTGCAAATATTTAAGTTTCCTATTATGAAAGTTAAAGTTATCTACAATATTCTATTATTGTCCTCAATTAGTCTACTTAATACATCGAGACTTATATAAACGTTTTACTTACTTACTTATAAATATCCCTAATAATCTGTAACTTTATGCAAGCCTAATTTTTCGCGTAAACTATCAAGGATAACGCAATAATGACGCTTTTTGCCGGAGTATGACACCCTCCTTCCCACTTCCATGAGGACTTTCTAATGCCGAAAGTATTGGTTTTTCAATCACACGTTCTTTGCAGGTCAGAGTACTTCTGCGCTAAGCGTGGCATCGCTCAGTGTAACACCATGTGTAAAATCATCCGGTGCAACGCGAAATTTGGTATCAACCTGCAGCGAAATAAGTAAGGAGTCCTCCAGTACAGCAAACACTCTGAAGTTGACAAGATCCGTAAGTATTCTGGTGTTACCCAGCAGCAAAAAAGATGTGCTATTGCCAAGAGGAACATCACAAGAGGGATCCTCCATCGCCACACATAAGACTGCTTTATTGCACTCAACGTCACAGTCAGTAAACCTACGACAAGTCAATTCAACAGTCACCTCAACCCCTGAGACCAGTATAGAACCAACACTTGCATCAACAGTGAAACCAACAACAACCTCTTTTGTAAATCGTAAGTAACAATTATGTATAAATGGAAGTAAATCTGACTGTATTCGCAAAACCATACCCACAGCATTTGACCTGTCACTGATAATCTTGATACAATTTTCTCCTAAGAGCTAGCTTTTCATAAGTCTTGTCGTAGCTCAAATAAAAGGAAATAACTCTTCTGTACGCCTTTCAAGGCCAGAAAGGATAAACCCAACGTCTTTTCGTTGTATCATCAATTGTACAATTTAATTAAGAGTGCTTTAAAATAAAATTCCAGTCCAAATAAACACGAACGTACAGATATCAAAACCACAGCGGAGAGCTGATCTATAACAGTTGTAAATGGTATTGCTTTCTTAAAGCTGCTCTGAAATAAATATATGTTATTGGCCGGCTGAGAGGTCCGTATAAGGAAAAACTGTGACCGATAATGCTGCCCGAGACCGTAGGCCGAGGGCATCATTTTCAAGCCCGAGGTCACAGTTTTTCCCTATACGGGCCGACCCTTAGCCCGCCAAAAACATATATTTATTTCAGAGCAGCTTCAAACAGTGTCCATAATTAGTGTTCCCAATTAGTCTACTTAGGCTATGTAGGTAACATCGAGACTCAAATAAAGGTTTTACTTACTTACTTATAAATATCCCTAATAATCTGCAATTTTATGCAAGCCAAATTTTTCGCTTGACCTATCAAGGGTAACACAATAATGACGCTTTTTGCCGGAGTATGACACCCTCCTTCCCACTTCCATGAGGACTTTCTAATGCCGAAAGTATTGGTTTTTCAATCACACGTTCTTTGCAGGTCAGAGTACTTCTGCGCTAAGCGTGGCATCGCTCAGTGTAACACCATGTGTAAAATCATCCGGTGCAACGCGAAATTTGATATCAACCTGCAGCGAAATAAGTAAGGAGTCCTCCAGTACAGCAAACACTCTGAAGTTGACAAGATCCTTAAGTATTCTGGTGTTACCCAGCAGCAAAAAAGATGTGCTATTGCCAAGAGGAACATTACAAGAGGGATCCTCCATCGCCACACATAAGACTGCTTTATTGCACTCAACGTCACAGTCAGTAAACCTACGACAAGTCAATTCAACAGTCACCTCAACCCCTGAGACCAGTATAGAACCAACACTTGCATCAACAGTGAAACCAACAACAACCTCTTTTGTAAATCGTAAGTAACAATTATGTATAAATGGAAGTAAATCTGACTGTATTCGCAAAAACATACCCACAGCGTTTGACCTGTCACTGATAATCTTGATACAATTTTCTCCTAAGAGCTAGCTTTTCATAAGTCTTGTCGTAGCTCAAATAAAAGGAAATAACTCTTCTGTACGCCTTTCAAGGCCAGGAAGGCTAAGCCCAACGTCTTTTCGTTGAATCATCAATTCTACAATTTAATTAAGAGTGCTTTAAAATAAAATTCCAGTCCAAATAAACACGAACGTACAGATATCAAAACCACAGCGGAGAGCTGATCTATAACAGTTGTAAATGGTATTGCTTTCTTAAAGCTGCTCTGAAATAAATATATGTTTTTGGCCGGCTGAGAGGTCCGTATAAGGAAAAACTGTGACCGATAATGCTGCCCGAGGCCGTAGGCCGAGGGCATCATTTTCAAGCCCGAGGTCACAGTTTTTCCCTATACGGGCCGACCCTTAGCCCGCCAAAAACATATATTTATTTCAGAGCAGCTTCAAACAGTGTCCACAATTAGTGTTCCCAATTAGTCTACTTAGGCTATGTAGGTAACATCGACACTCAAATAAAGGTTTTACTTACTTACTTATAAATATCCCTAATAATCTGCAATTTTATGCAAGCCAAATTTTTTCGCTTGACCTATCAAGGGTAACCCAATAATGACGCTTTTTGCCGGAGTATAACACCTTCCTTCCCACTTCCATGAGGACTTTCTAATGCCGAAAGTATTGGTTTTTCAATCACACGTTCTTTGCAGGTCAGAGTACTTCTGCGCTAAGCGTGGCATCGCTCAGTGTAACACCACGTGTAAAATCATCCGGTGCAACGCGAAATTTGGTATCAACCTGCACCGAAAAAAGTAAGGAGTCCTGCAGTACAGCAAACACTTTGAAGTTGACAAGATCCGTAAGTATTCTGGTGTTACCCAGCAGCAAAAAAGATGTGCTATTGCCAAGAGGAACATCACAAGAGGGATCCTTTATCGCCACACATAAGACTGCTTTATTGCACTCAACGTCACAGTCAGTAAACCTACGACAAGTCAATTCAACAGTCACCTCAACCCCTGAGACTAGTATAGAACCAACACTTGCATCAACAGTGAAACCAACAACAACCTCTTTTGTAAATCGTAAGTAACAATTATGTATAAATGGAAGTAAATCTGACTGTATTCGCAAAAACATACCCACAGCATCTGACCTGTCACTGATAATCTTGATACAATTTTCTCCTAAGAGCTAGCTTTTTATAAGTCTTGTCGTAGCTCAAATAAAAGGAAATAACTCTTCTGTACGCCTTTCAAGGCCAGGAAGGCTAAACCCAACGTCTTTTCGTTGAATCATCAATTGTACAATTTAATTAAGAGTGCTTTAAAATAAAATTCAAGTCCAAATAAACACGAACGTACAGATATCAAAACCACAGCGGAGAGCTGATCTATAACAGTTGTAAATGGTATTGCTTTCTTAAAGCTGCTCTGAAATAAAGATATGTTATTGGCCGGCTGAGAGGTCCGTATAAGGAAAAACTGTGACCGATAATGCTGCCCGAGGCCGTAGGCCGAGGGCATCATTTTCAAGCCCGAGGTCACAGTTTTTCCCTATACGGGCCGACCCTTAGCCCGCCAAAAACATATATTTATTTCAGAGCAGCTTCAAACAGTGTCCACAATTAGTGTTCCCAATTAGTCTACTTAGGCTATGTAGGTAACATCGAGACTCAAATAAAGGTTTTACTTACTTACTTATAAATATCCCTAATAATCTGCAATTTTATGCAAGCCAAATTTTTCGCTTGACCTATCAAGGGTAACACAATAATGACGCTTTTTGCTGGAGTATGACACCCTCCTTCCCACTTCCATGAGGACTTTCTAATGCCGAAAGTATTGGTTTTTCAATCACACGTTCTTTGCAGGTCAGAGTACTTCTGCGCTAAGCGTGGCATCGCTCAGTGTAACACCATGTGTAAAATCATCCGGTGCAACGCGAAATTTGGTATCAACCTGCAGTGAAATAAGTAAGGAGTCCTCCAGTACAGCAAACACTCTGAAGTTGACAAGATCCGTAAGTATTCTGGTGTTACCCAGCAGCAAAAAAGATGTGCTATTGCCAAGAGGAACATCACAAGAGGGATCCTCCATTGCCACACATAAGACTGCTTTATTGCACTCAACGTCACAATCAGTAAACCTACGACAAGTCAATTCAACAGTCACCTCAACCCCTGAGACCAGTATAGAACCAACACTTGCATCAACAGTGAAACCAACAACAACCTCTTTTGTAAATCGTAAGTAACAATTATGTATAAATGGAAGTAAATCTGACTGTATTCGCAAAAACATACCCACAGCATTTGACCTGTCACTGATAATCTTGATACAATTTTCTCCTAAGAGCTAGCTTTTCATAAGTCTTGTCCTAGCTCAAATAAAAGGAAATAACTCTTCTGTACGCCTTTCAAGGCCAGGAAGGCTAAGCCCAACGTCTTTTCGTTGAATCATCAATTCTACAATTTAATTAAGAGTGCTTTAAAATAAAATTCCAGTCCAAATAAACACGAACGTACAGATATCAAAACCACAGCGGAGAGCTGATCTATAACAGTTGTAAATGGTATTGCTTTCTTAAAGCTGCTCTGAAATAAATATATGTTATTGGCCGGCTGAGAGGTCCGTATAAGGAAAA
>JAHPZR010037027.1:0-10579 GCA_019787425.1 Platygyra sinensis
AAGCACTTGGCAATTAGCTCGGAATTGAGTTGCTTATAGCTTCAGCGAAATTTTTCCTGTCCATCGCCGCATCTCTAGGCAATGCTCGGATCCGTAATAAGCTTAATCAGTACTTATCGGGTTTAATTTCGATATTTGCAATCATTTCAATACCATTTCTTTCTTGATCCAACAACTACCAGTTCCTTTTTTCCTGTTATTTTTAATCCGTAAGTTCGAACAATATTGACTAATAATCCAAAGCAACTGTCATATCTATCACTTTTAGAGTGTAAACATGGCTTTTTAGTGGTGAAAAAAGTAGACAAACGGACAACTTTAAAACGGTCTGAAGTAATAAACACCGAAACTTTAATTAAATCTGAAAATCAATCAACAATCTGGTAAAACAGTTGTAAGAGACACAATGGTGTGTTATGCGACATATGAAATTCTCAGTCCGACATTAAACTACAAGTTAAACGAGGTTTTTTCCTTTTTCAGCTCACAGTGATCTTTACAGCAACTTCAATTTTCTTTTCGCTAAAAACAATGGAGGACATTACCAGAGATGGAAACTTCACAAGCAAACCATTAGCGGGAGTAAATGAATTGTTTTCAGCTTTAAGCATTTTTCTATCCATCACCGCATCTCTGGGCAATGCTCTGATCCTTATTGCTCTCCATAAAGTCTCTTCTATTCATCCTCCGACGAAACTTTTCTTTAGATGTCTGGCGGTCACTGATCTTTGCGTTGGACTCCTTGTACAACCACTCTTTGCAACCGTCCAACTGTCTCGTATAACAGGGATGAGCAAGAGTAATTTCTTCTACATCGACGAAGTGTCTCGAGTCACAAATTGGATTTTGTGTGCAGTATCTGTCTTGACGCTGACTGCAATTAGTGTGGACAGACTTCTCGCCCTGTTGCTGGGACTGAGATACAAACATGTCGTAACATTAAGGCGAGTTCGTGTCGCCATTTTTTGTTTCTGGTTTATTGGTGCTTCTGTCGGATCGACCCGAAAAAGGAAAACAGATACAACTTTGGTGTTAGCCTCGGTCTTCTTGACACTATCTCTGCTAACGTCCATTTTCTGCTACACAAGGATCCACCTCAAATTACGACATCGAGAAATCCAACAACAAAACAGCTTTCCCCTACGACCAGCAAACGGAGGAGGGATTCCACTGAACATGGCAAGATATAAAAAGTCAGTTTCTAGCATTTTGTGGGTGCAGCTGGCATTAGTTGCCTGTTATGGTCCATGGGTATTTGTGGCTTTTTTATTTGTAACTGGAATAGAAAATGACCTACGAGTGGCTTGGATAATTACAACGACTCTAGTCCGCTTTAATTCAACTCTTAACCCGATCCTGTATTGCTGGAAGATCAGAAAAGTGAGACAAGCAATGAAGGCCACAATCAACTGAGCAGCGTGACTGTTTTTTTTTAGATAATAAGCCGTATAAGTCGACATAGGTCGCAAAGAAAAATCTCACTGTGTAAAACAGTGCAAGAATGAGGATTTGAATCACTGCTTATGCTCAAAGTTATCTTTAAATCTAAGCTCCCTTTAAAAGAACGGTTAATTTAGGTAGGCAAGGATCATAGTGGTTGGATTTCTTTAATTTAGTTTGTGGCTGTCTTAGAAGAAAAACTTGAAACATTTTGATGCCTGCCTCTCACCACCCAGGTGTACAGATAAGTACCAGATAATTTAATGTCGGGGGTAAACCTTGCGATCGACTAAAATCTTATTCAGGGGGGAGTCGAAACATTTCTAATCATTTCATGCTACAGGAACCGGGATAAGCTCCAGACTAATGAGCCACTTGGCTCGTATGCAGACTTTGCCTTACCTTACATATTACAAGTGCAAACGTTGGTTTAACATGAAGAATGGTTTTTAAGTTCAGAATTTAATTTATTCGACTGAATTCGACTACACCTACGTTTAAAGTTCGTTTGTAAACCTTTACCTGATTCTATTTAACAATTAGATTGTGAGCTTGAGATTTCTATCGCGTGATAGTTGACGAGGACGCAGCCCGAGTCAACTATCGCCCGTTAGTATAAATCTACCAGCGTTCTATCACGAATGCCGTTCTCTGATTGGCTACGCTACTCACCATCTATTCTGGGATAGAGAGTGAGTAGCGTAACAGTGTGCGCTTGTTAACAAAATGACAGCCGTTTCTTGGCGTTTTCGAAGCGTCGAGAAGAGGATTTAGATTAAGTTTTGAACGACTAGTTGATTTATACTAAAACAATTAGATTATTCGCTCTCGATTTCTATGCGTGCATAGAAACCTCGAGCTCGTAATCTAATTGTTAAATACAAACACGAGTGGAAGTTTGGGAGAACGAGAAATGCTGTGGGAACACGAGCCGCAGGCGAGTGTTTCCACACAGAGTGTTTCCACACTTTCACGAGTGTTTGTATAACTCGATAGAAACACGGTACATGTTTTCTGTTCCTTTTAGAAAACACCACAGCGAGAAAAAGGAAAACAACTTGTTAACTTTGGATATCAAAATGTAATTGCTCTTTGCTCGCGCCATCACTACGTCAACAACGCGCGCTAGTTCTGTGTCTCCATTGAGTTATACAAACACGGTTTTTAACCAATCAGCGCGCGTGCTTTCTCAGGACTGTTTTCCAAATATGAAATAATTTATATTTGAACTGTAGTTTTGCATAGCAGAGATAAAGGAGAATGTTGTTTACTATATTTACGAATTTTAAAATATTTTAAGTTAGATTTTGACCAGTGTATTCCTCTTGATCGAACGCAATCTCTGAGTGGATCTGAGTGTGGCCAATTCATGCAGGTTTGATTCTCGGTGGTGTATCCATCGCGACGTCGGCCGCAATTACTGTAGAAAGACCTCGCGCTTGTTGTTGGGACTGAGCTACAGACATGTCGTAACTTAAGTCGAGTTTGTGTAGTTCTATTTTGTTTTTGGTTTATTGGTGCTTCTCATGGATCAATCTAGATGTGGCGGGTGGTATCGCCGGCTTATACTAAACTCTGCTCTCTGAAGCCCGCAGTGGTAAGAAATATTTCCTCTACACAAGGATTTTCTTCAAACTACGACATTAAGAGCCCTCAGGTCCCTCAAGGACAAGTGTACGAAGGAGGGAATCCACTGAACATAGCAAGATACAAAGAAGTCAGAAATAAACCGTCAAATGCTCTTTTTAGTAGTGTTAGTAGCTATAGAAACCAGAGAGAAACCAGGTTTCTTAACAAGGTTTTATTTAGTTTGTGGCAGATAAATTTTAAGACAAATAAACGCAGACAGACGTAAAGCAATTAACGAAAGATAAACTATCATTGGTGCAGTCCTCCATCCTGAAAGAAAAAACATCAACTACCGCGTCTCGACTCAGTTTCAATCCAAACTTTCCACACTGTATTCTCATTATTTTCTATAAATTACGCGGCTTTCCTATGAGAAAAAGATTGAATCAAGGTGCCCAACTACTCTATCCAGAGCCCGCAGGTTAAGAAAGGTTCACAGGCTGTTCAAAAATAAATTAACAAGAAAAAAAAAGCACAATTCCAATTCAACTCAGTTACTTCCACCCTACTTATGCAAGTTAAGGTGGCGCTTCCATCTCTTTTTAAGACTTACACTTTTAAAATTATTAGTATGAGGAAAAAAAAATTGGAACTGAAAATTACAAAATTCTGTCGAGGGAGCTCACAGCCACCTTAAATTATCGAAAGTCAAGATAACTTTTACAGCGGTTATCAGTCACACGCGCCCTTCAACGATTTTTTTTGCCATTTCAAAAACTAAAGTTTGGTGGACGTCAATCAAATGTATCCATGACAATAGTCATTTTCATTTCGTGTCAGTTTCACGGCCATGTTCGATCGTTGTTGGATCAGGAATAATCGCTCAGTTATTATGACAAAGTAATTTGCAATTTCGCTGAAATGGAGGGCTATTATGAAGAGACAACGTGGTTTGTCTTTGAATTGCATAGCAGAAACACTTTCTGCGAGCGAAACGTTTGTGAAGAAGGCGGCGTGCGAAACACAACTAGAGCCGTAAGCGATCCGCCAAAGAAAGTCAAAGAAACGAAAGATACAAGGCAGCTGAATAAGTTGGCTTCTGAAATAATTCGCTTTATGTGGAGATTGACTTTTTATCAGCTTGTTATGGCTGCAGATTATTTTCGCCGCAGAAATTCTTGTCATTCGCCTTGCTAAAACATGATCCATGCAGAGATCTATCCTGACGAGTTTCAAGCGTGGCTGGAATACCAGACAGGCAAATTGTATGCAAAGCAAACCGTCAGCAGAACCTTACGGCAAGTAGAATTCTCAGTAATAAAAAGGTAATGAAAGCTAAGCCGCAAGAAATTAGCAGTTAGATTTTTGTAGTTCATTCTGTAATAACTGAAAGGTTCTTATACATAATTAGTTCATTTTGTGAAACGTGTTACAGCAGTTATCAGTCACACGCGCCCTCCAACGATTTTTTCCATCTCGAAAACTCACGTTGTGGTGGACGTCATCAAATGTATCCATGACAATAACGGCGAGCGGAGTTTCCAGAACCATATTTCAGTGTCAGTTCTCGGAGTATCCGAGTTGCTTCTGAGTCTTTCATCTTTACTTGACTCGTCGATAAACAAAAACTGAGAAGTACATGTAAGACTTATAAAATCGTTTGAAGCGCCTTTTCGTTCGTCTCGCTCACGGGCAATGTTTTGAAGCTGCAAATTTACAAACAGTGTACAACGACAACAACATGAGAATGAACTAATTATGTATAAGAACCTTTCAGTTATTACAGAATGAACTACAAAAATCTAACTGCTAATTTCTTGCGGCTTAGCTTTCATTACCTTTTTATTACTGAGAATTCTACTTGCCGTAAGGTTCTGCTGACGGTTTGCTTTGCATACAATTTGCCTGTCTGGTATTCCAGCCACGCTTGAAACTCGTCAGGATAGATCTCTGCATGGATCATGTTTTAGCAAGGCGAATGACAAGAATTTCTGCGGCGAAAATAATCTGCAGCCATAACAAGCTGATAAAAAGTCAATCTCCACATAAAGCGAATTATTTCAGAAGCCAACTTATTCAGCTGCCTTGTATCTTTCGTTTCTTTGACTTTCTTTGGCGGATCGCTTACGGCTCTAGTTGTGTTTCGCACGCCGCCTTCTTCACAAACGTTTCGCTCGCAGAAAGTGTTTCTGCTATGCAATTCAAAGACAAACCACGTTGTCTCTTCATAATAGCCCTCCATTTCAGCGAAATTGCAAATTACTTTGTCATAATAACTGAGCGATTATTCCTGATCCAACAACGATCGAACATGGCCGTGAAACTGACACGAAATGAAAATGACTATTGTCATGGATACATTTGATTGACGTCCACCAAACTTTAGTTTTTGAAATGGCAAAAAAAATCGTTGAAGGGCGCGTGTGACTGATAACCGCTGTAAAAGTTATCTTGACTTTCGATAATTTAAGGTGGCTGTGAGCTCCCTCGACAGAATTTTGTAATTTTCAGTTCCAATTTTTTTTTCCTCATACTAATAATTTTAAAAGTGTAAGTCTTAAAAAGAGATGGAAGCGCCACCTTAACTTGCATAAGTAGGGTGGAAGTAACTGAGTTGAATTGGAATTGTGCTTTTTTTTTCTTGTTAATTTATTTTTGAACAGCCTGTGAACCTTTCTTAACCTGCGGGCTCTGGATAGAGTAGTTGGGCACCTTGATTCAATCTTTTTCTCATAGGAAAGCCGCGTAATTTATAGAAAATAATGAGAATACAGTGTGGAAAGTTTGGATTGAAACTGAGTCGAGACGCGGTAGTTGATGTTTTTTCTTTCAGGATGGAGGACTGCACCAATGATAGTTTATCTTTCGTTAATTGCTTTACGTCTGTCTGCGTTTATTTGTCTTAAAATTTATCTGCCACAAACTAAATAAAACCTTGTTAAGAAACCTGGTTTCTCTCTGGTTTCTATAGCTACTAACACTACTAAAAAGAGCATTTGACGGTTTATTTCTGACTTCTTTGTATCTTGCTATGTTCAGTGGATTCCCTCCTTCGTACACTTGTCCTTGAGGGACCTGAGGGCTCTTAATGTCGTAGTTTGAAGAAAATCCTTGTGTAGAGGAAATATTTCTTACCACTGCGGGCTTCAGAGAGCAGAGTTTAGTATAAGCCGGCGATACCACCCGCCACATCTAGATTGATCCATGAGAAGCACCAATAAACCAAAAACAAAATAGAACTACACAAACTCGACTTAAGTTACGACATGTCTGTAGCTCAGTCCCAACAACAAGCGCGAGGTCTTTCTACAGTAATTGCGGCCGACGTCGCGATGGATACACCACCGAGAATCAAACCTGCATGAATTGGCCACACTCAGATCCACTCAGAGATTGCGTTCGATCAAGAGGAATACACTGGTCAAAATCTAACTTAAAATATTTTAAAATTCGTAAATATAGTAAACAACATTCTCCTTTATCTCTGCTATGCAAAACTACAGTTCAAATATAAATTATTTCATATTTGGAAAACAGTCCTGAGAAAGCACGCGCGCTGATTGGTTAAAAACCGTGTTTGTATAACTCAATGGAGACACAGAACTAGCGCGCGTTGTTGACGTAGTGATGGCGCGAGCAAAGAGCAATTACATTTTGATATCCAAAGTTAACAAGTTGTTTTCCTTTTTCTCGCTGTGGTGTTTTCTAAAAGGAACAGAAAACATGTACCGTGTTTCTATCGAGTTATACAAACACTCGTGAAAGTGTGGAAACACTCTGTGTGGAAACACTCGCCTGCGGCTCGTGTTCCCACAGCATTTCTCGTTCTCCCAAACTTCCACTCGTGTTTGTATTTAACAATTAGATTACGAGCTCGAGGTTTCTATGCACGCATAGAAATCGAGAGCGAATAATCTAATTGTTTTAGTATAAATCAACTAGTCGTTCAAAACTTAATCTAAATCCTCTTCTCGACGCTTCGAAAACGCCAAGAAACGGCTGTCATTTTGTTAACAAGCGCACACTGTTACGCTACTCACTCTCTATCCCAGAATAGATGGTGAGTAGCGTAGCCAATCAGAGAACGGCATTCGTGATAGAACGCTGGTAGATTTATACTAACGGGCGATAGTTGACTCGGGCTGCGTCCTCGTCAACTATCACGCGATAGAAATCTCAAGCTCACAATCTAATTGTTAAATAGAATCAGGTAAAGGTTTACAAACGAACTTTAAACGTAGGTGTAGTCGAATTCAGTCGAATAAATTAAATTCTGAACTTAAAAACCATTCTTCATGTTAAACCAACGTTTGCACTTGTAATGTAAGGTAAGGCAAAGTCTGCATACGAGCCAAGTGGCTCATTAGTCTGGAGCTTATCCCGGTTCCTGTAGCATGAAATGATTAGAAATGTTTCGACTCCCCCCTGAATAAGATTTTAGTCGATCGCAAGGTTTACCCCCGACATTAAATTATCTGGTACTTATCTGTACACCTGGGTGGTGAGAGGCAGGCATCAAAATGTTTCAAGTTTTTCTTCTAAGACAGCCACAAACTAAATTAAAGAAATCCAACCACTATGATCCTTGCCTACCTAAATTAACCGTTCTTTTAAAGGGAGCTTAGATTTAAAGATAACTTTGAGCATAAGCAGTGATTCAAATCCTCATTCTTGCACTGTTTTACACAGTGAGATTTTTCTTTGCGACCTATGTCGACTTATACGGCTTATTATCTAAAAAAAAAACAGTCACGCTGCTCAGTTGATTGTGGCCTTCATTGCTTGTCTCACTTTTCTGATCTTCCAGCAATACAGGATCGGGTTAAGAGTTGAATTAAAGCGGACTAGAGTCGTTGTAATTATCCAAGCCACTCGTAGGTCATTTTCTATTCCAGTTACAAATAAAAAAGCCACAAATACCCATGGACCATAACAGGCAACTAATGCCAGCTGCACCCACAAAATGCTAGAAACTGACTTTTTATATCTTGCCATGTTCAGTGGAATCCCTCCTCCGTTTGCTGGTCGTAGGGGAAAGCTGTTTTGTTGTTGGATTTCTCGATGTCGTAATTTGAGGTGGATCCTTGTGTAGCAGAAAATGGACGTTAGCAGAGATAGTGTCAAGAAGACCGAGGCTAACACCAAAGTTGTATCTGTTTTCCTTTTTCGGGTCGATCCGACAGAAGCACCAATAAACCAGAAACAAAAAATGGCGACACGAACTCGCCTTAATGTTACGACATGTTTGTATCTCAGTCCCAGCAACAGGGCGAGAAGTCTGTCCACACTAATTGCAGTCAGCGTCAAGACAGATACTGCACACAAAATCCAATTTGTGACTCGAGACACTTCGTCGATGTAGAAGAAATTACTCTTGCTCATCCCTGTTATACGAGACAGTTGGACGGTTGCAAAGAGTGGTTGTACAAGGAGTCCAACGCAAAGATCAGTGACCGCCAGACATCTAAAGAAAAGTTTCGTCGGAGGATGAATAGAAGAGACTTTATGGAGAGCAATAAGGATCAGAGCATTGCCCAGAGATGCGGTGATGGATAGAAAAATGTTTAAAGCTGAAAACAATTCATTTACTCCCGCTAATGGTTTGCTTGTGAAGTTTCCATCTCTGGTAATGTCCTCCATTGTTTTTAGCGAAAAGAAAATTGAAGTTGCTGTAAAGATCACTGTGAGCTGAAAAAGGAAAAAACCTCGTTTAACTTGTAGTTTAATGTCGGACTGAGAATTTCATATGTCGCATAACACATCATTGTGTCTCTTACAACTGTTTTACCAGATTGTTGATTGATTTTCAGATTTAATTAAAGTTTCGGTGTTTATTACTTCAGACCGTTTTAAAGTTGTCCGTTTGTCTACTTTTTTCACCACTAATAAGCCATGTTTACACTCTAAAGTGATAGATATGACAGTTGCTTTGGATTATTAGTCAATATTGTTCGAACTTACGGATTAAAAATAACAGGAAAAAAGGAACTGGTAGTTGTTGGATCAAGAAAGAAATGGTATTGAAATGATTGCAAATATCGAAATTAAACCCGATAAGTACTGATTAAGCTTATTACGGATCCGAGCATTGCCTAGAGATGCGGCGATGGACAGGAAAAATTTCGCTGAAGCTATAAGCAACTCAATTCCGAGCTAATTGCCAAGTGCTTGGTTCAGTTTGCTTGTCGGAAGTTTCCATCTCCAGAAATGTTTACCATCGTTGTTGGGTTATTAGATAACCTAAGTTGCCGTAAAGGAAGCCGTTAGTTCTGACCGGAAACCTCGGCCAGCTTGCAATTAACGTCCCAGTCAAAATTTCTAATGTCGTTGATAACACATCCATGCAGTTGTCGTTTTGCGCGAATGTTAATTTATTTTCCGATTACAAGGGTCCTGTGTTTATTGGTTTGGTCTTTTAAATTTGCCCGTTGGCATATTTTTCCAGGGGGTGACATTTCCTTGTACGAGTTATTTAGGTATGGTTTTTCAGCAGATTTGGTCATGAATAGGTATCCATTTTGACCATTTTGGACATATTGATTTAGAGTATGGTTTTTGCACTCTATTTTTGATATCACGGGGTATTTTTCTTAGAAGAAGCTAAGAAGCTACTTTTTCATTATTATCGATAAGGCCATCGATCAACAAAAGCCTTTCATAAATTATGTTTACGACAACTGTGGCAGCCGCAACGGTCATAATAGGGCATCGAATTTTTGTTCAGATAATAAATAGGGTAAGGAAAATCACAGATTTTGGTTGGGATGTGGCCCGCGCACCCCCACCCAATTTTTAGGGCAGTACCCCGTGGGGTTTTTTTAAGCTTAATGAAGTGATCTTTGTGTTGAAAAATAAAAGATCTGTCAGTTGCTTATTGGAATTATTAGTCAATTGTGTTTCGCTTGAAGAATAAAGATTTAAACAAGAAAATGCAAGATGTTAAATAATGAAAAAATCGAAATGGACGTGTTAGGGTGGTGAGAAGTGTGGTGACAGAAAGGCAGAGGTAAAAAAACGGGCGTTATTTAGGTTCTAGCTCTGATTTAGGGAAAAAAAAGGCTGGTGTATTTTTAAAACAACTAATATTCCTCAAACCCAATAAACCAGAAACCACAAACCCAATAAACCACAAACCACAAACCCAAATAGCAGCTGAAACTAGCTGGTCACCTTATCAAACTAGTATTAGCCCTTTTTTCAAACATCCTGTTGGCAAACACTTAGGGCTTTTAAAACTTAACTGTTGTGTACAATCTATAAATTAAAGGCTGGTTTTCACTAGCGACGGAGTCGTAGTCGGAGTCGTAATCAGAGGCGTAGAGTGTTACGATCTACTGTAGTGAAAATCAAACCGATGGAGTCGGAAACATACTGATTCTTCTTATGACTCCGTCGCTTTACGATCAAGTGAAAACTGCATTATCGGAGTCACAAGCAGAAGCGAAAGAATAAACCAAATGTTCGATTCCGCGTCTTGCGATTGCAATTGTTTCGTTCTTCCGCATATACTTCCGACTTCGACAATCTAGTTAAACGTTTTCACCGGCTCATAAGCGACGGAGTCTTAGAC
>JAHPZR010037029.1:5000-20000 GCA_019787425.1 Platygyra sinensis
CCGGATCCCGAGATTACCCTTTCAGACCCTGTTTTCAAATATTTCGGTCAAAGGGGGGCAATTATTGGAGGAAGGCGATTAATCGAGGGACGGCTATTATTCGAGGAATACGGTAAATCTGTTTTCAGAAACACCATTTTATCCTGGGAATAAGAAATTTAATCGCGGAATAACCGCTAACCTCAGGTTATTTTAATCGGCTTTCGAACAACCGGGGCCTAAACATTATTTTTTAAAAGTTCCTGTTGAAATTAGAAACTTGGCAGAGTGATCGGCATATAATATTGTTAGCGTCAGTATCATCATCTTGTTTGAAAATCGGAATAATCTTTGCCATTTTTAGCTTAGAGAGATATACTCCAGCTGAAATAGTTATATTAAGAATTAATATCCGCCACAATACCACTTATAACATTAGAGCACTTTAGTAGCTGCGTCGGACACGAGTTAAAAAATTTCTTGTCTAAATTCCTCTGGAGGAACTAGGTTAAAAGCAAACGACGAAACAGTTGATCAATTCGACATAATGGCGCTCAGCGCGGTTGGCAGGTTATTTGCTAGAGTTGGTCTAACAGAAGCAAAATGTCTGTTGAGAACATTAGCTATTCTGATAGGATCTCTGGTAACTTTGTTCGAGTCCGAAGGAAATTAAAAGGAAGTGATGGATTTCCTTCTCTTTGATTTACGTGCAAGTATGCTATTAATTTCTTCCTGCGTTTTTTTTCATATTAGTCAAGTTAGAGTCAAAGTACGGTTGTTTACTTATACGTGTTAAGCTACAAATTTTGTTTCTACAAGTTCGTCTGTAGTTAGAGACATCACTAGACGTAATTTGTTTTTAATCTTAATGGAGGTGCGTAATCCTTAAGTTATCCATGGTTTGGAGAGCTGTTTTGCTTTACGACTTAGAATTTTCTTCATAGGTGCATGTTTGGTGACAAGCTTGTTAAACTTGTTATAAAAAGAAGAGAACAAAGCGTTCACATCGCATAATTTCGTTTCAACAGTAGCATTCCAGTCAATTTGGAAAAGTCGGTATTAAAATTAATGGTTAATATGTAGTGATGGTGAATGATGGGTAGTAATGGTGAATGATGTCTAGTTATTGTGAATGATGTCTAGTGATTCTGGATAATGACTAGTGATGCTGGATGATATCCAGTGATGGTGAATGATGTCTACTGATGCTGGGTGATGTCTAGTAATGCTTCATGAGCATTAGTGATGCTGGAGAATGTCTAGTGATAGTGGATGATGACTAGTAATGGTGAATGATGTCTAGTAAGGCTAGATGATGTCTATTGATGGTAAATGATGTCTAGTGATGCTGCATCAGTGATGTCTAGTAATGGAGAATGATGACTGGTGAAAGTGAATGATGTCTTGTGATGGTGGACGGGATGTCTAGTGATGGCGAGTGATGTCTAGTGATGGTGAATGATGTCTAGTGATGATGGACGGGATGTCTAGTGATGGTGAATGATGCCTAGTGAAGGTGAATGATGTCTAGTGATGGTGAATGATGTCTAGTGATGGTGAATGATGTCTAGAGATGGTAGATTATGTCTAGTGATGGTGAAATGATGACTAGAGATGGAGAATGATGTCTAGTGATGGTAAATGATCACAGGTGATGGTGGAGGATGTCTATTGATGGTGAATGATAACTAGTGATGGTGAATGAAGTCTAGTGATGGTGAAATGATGACTAGAGACGGAGAATGATGTCTAGTGATGATGGATGATGTCTAGTGATGGTGGATGATGTCTAGTGATGGTGAATATGTTTGGTGATCGTGGAGGCTGTTCTACTGATGGCGAATTATGTCTAATGATGGTGAATGTATGTCTCTAGGGAGGTGGACGGGAGGTCTAGTGCATGGGGAATGATGCCTAGTGATAGGTAATGATGTCTAGTGATGGTGAATGATGCCTAGTTGATGGTAGAAATGAGTGACTGGAGGTGGAAGAATGGATGTCTAGTTGATCGTAAATGATCCCTGGTGAATGGTGGAGGATGTCCTATTGATGGTCACTAGTTGTATCAGTGATGGTGAATTATGACTAGTGATGGTGGATGATGATCTAAGTGATGGTGAATGATGACTAGTGATGGTGAATGATGTCTAGTGATGGTGAATGATGACTAGTGATGGTGAATGATGACTAGTGATGGTGGATGATGTTTAGTGATGGTGAAATAATGACTATAGTGCATGGTACATGGTGACTAGTTATGGTTAAGTTTGTCTAGTGATTGGTGAATGATGACAAAGTGATGGAGAATGCTGTCTAGTGATGGTGTGCAATGATGACTAATAGATGGAGAATCGATGTCCTAGGTGCTGGTGGATGTTATGACTATAGATGGAGAGATGATGTCTAGTGATGGTGGATGGATGTCTAGTGTGAGGTGAATGATAGACAAGTAAATGGTGGATGATGTCTAGAGATGGTGGAATGAATGTCTAGTATGGTGAATGATGACTAGTGATGGGGTGAATGATGTCTAGTGATGCTGGATGATGACAAGTGATGGTGAATGATATCTAGTGATGCTGAATGATGACTAGTGATGGTGAATGATGTCTAGTGATGCTGGATGATGTCTAGTGATGGTGAATGATATCTAGTGATGGTGAATGATGCCTAGTGAAGGTGATGATGACCAAGTGATGGTGGATGATGTCTAGTGATGGTGAATGATGTCTGGTGATGGTGGAGAATGTCTAGTGATGGTGAATGATGACTAGTGATGGAGAATACTGTCTAATGATGGAGAATATGTCTAGTTATGGTGAATGATGACTAGTGATGGTGAATGATGCTTAGTGATGGTGAATGATGTCTAGTGATGGTGAATGATGACTAGTGATGGTGAATGATGACTGCTGATGGTGAATGATGACTGGTGATGGTGAATGATGACTACTGATGGTGAATGATGTCTAGTGATGGTGGATGATGACTAGTGATGGTGAATGACGTCTAGTGATGGCGAATGATCACTAGTGATGGTGAATGATGACTAGCGATGGTGAATGATGACTAGTGATGGTGAATAATGACTAGCGATGGTGAATGATGACTAGTGATGGTGAATGATTACTATTAACGGTGACTGATGACTGCTGACGGTGAATGATGACTGCTGATGGTGAGTGATGACTAATGATGGTGAATGATGACTAGTGATGGTGAATGATGAATACTAACGGTGAATGATGACTGCTGATGGTGAATGATGACTACTAACGGTGAATGATGACTAGTGATGGTGAATGATAACTAGTGATGGTGAATGATGACTAGTGATGGTGAATGATGACTAGTGATGGTGAATAATGTCTAGTGATGGTGAGTGATGACTACTGATGGTGAATGATGACTAGTGATGGTGAATGATGACTAGTGATGGTGAATGATGACTGCTGATGGTGAATGATGTCTAGTGATGGTGAATGATCCGCCTCTTCTGTTCATCAATCATCTTTTTCTTCTGAGGCCCTCTTTGCAGTCTCGTTGCCTTGAATAAGTTCATCCAGTCTGTCGAAATATTTCTTTCCGCCGTAAGTCTCATAAATAACTGGAAGTTCCAGATCCAAGCCAGATCCTTGATTGATCCGTTTTCCACAGATTTCTGTCGTGTGGTTAGCCTTTTAAAAAAAAACTAATGGGCTATGGCCAACAATGCGTCTAGTATCTTCTACAATAGCAACAGCATGCGGATCGTTTGCATTTTCTGGTTCCCGCTGTAAAGTGAGTGTGGTACCAATAGCAGGCTTGAAAATGTCCTTGTAAGCATGGTGGCCTCGCATTCACGAATAGTACTCTTTGCTTTCAACTCTTCCAATTTGAGGACTGACCATAACCGGTACAGTAAATAAAAATAGCACAAAATGAGTTTGGTTTGCTCTTGACAGACCCACAGCGATCTTTGATCTCTAGCGTGACCACACAGAACGGTCGTACATGCGTGTGAAATATTTAAAACATGTGACTAATAAAATGCACACCGTATGTAAAATCTTTTGTGTAATTGCAACTGATACATTCGGTACATGTCAAGTTTACACGTGGTCTTTTGCAGCAAGCGTGTTGTGACACCGGGCTGTGTTCTATTGGAGACACCATTGAATCACGCCAAAAGATAAAACAAGGCGGAAAGCAAGGAACGAATTACCTTTAGAGAAACGTTTTCAAAACGTAGAAGAATACGAAAATAGCAAAGGATTGACAGGAGTACGCAAATTTGCTGAGAAGTTCGGTTGTGGAAGAACACAAGTAAGTAACATTCTGAAACAGAAGACTCATGTAAGAGAGGAGTACGAAAGAGGATTTTCCAGTGCGAAGAAGCGTAACAGTTCTTCACAATACTCGAACGTGAATGATGCTGTATGGGAATGGTTCAAGAAGAAAACCGAACAACGCATTCCAGTCGAGGAGGCAAGAGTCAAAAGAGCGGTTAACTGTTGCTTTCTTCGTTTCTGCTACTGGGGAAAGGAGGAAACCAGTTGTAATTGGAAAGTCTGCGAATCCAAGGTGCCTGAAGAATACAAACAAAGATGATCTTATTCTTCTTGTCAGTATTTGAATCAACAGAAGGCTTGGATGACATCTGATATCCTTCACAAGCTCCTCAGCCAGTTAAAAGGCTCTTTCAAGGCCCAGAATCGATCAATACTTTTATTCATCGACTCTGCTGGATGTCACCCCTGTGATTTCAAAGGAAGCTCTTCCAATATTAAACGTGTGTTTTTTTTTTTCTGTAAACTGCACGTCCAAGCTGCAACCTTAAGATCTCGGAATAATGCAGAACTTTAAAGTCCATTACAGAAAGTTGCTACTTCGTCATATTATTACAATGACCACAGACCACGACAGTGCAACAGACACTGCAAAAACATTGGACGTGCTGCAGGCCATAAGGTGAATGGGGACTGCTTGGTCTAAGGTCAAGAACGATACCATTATCAAATGTTTTGCAGCAGCTGGAATTTCCAGCTTTCTCAGAAGCAGCTACCGTCAGTTCTGTGACAGGAGAGGAGGATCCCTTTGCTGATCTTGATGTCTCGGCCGATGAGGAACTGGAGCGGAATCGTGTCCAACAGGTTGCACCTGGAAGTGGAATCAGTACTTACCTGGAGTCTGATAACGAACTTCCAACCTGTTACAGTCTTCTTACCGAACAGCAGCTGCTGGAGGCCATTGGTACTTCTCACGATGGCAGAGAAGTAGAGAGTGACGACGAGAATGAAATGGAAAAAGAAGATACCCCAGGTGAAGGCGAACGCTCAAACGAATAGCTGATGGTCAGGTTTTTCTTTGAAAATAATTTTTTTTAGAAATATAGTTTACTGTACAGGAAACCAAAACGATGCCGGCATGTGTGGACATTGCTGCAACATACGATTGTTCTTTACGTACTTATAAGAACCACTGTATACACAAAGGGTACGTAACTCCTGTTTTGTTAAGTTCTGTTCTGTTTGTAAATAAAGTTCTGAGTCTCTTTACTTGCGACAACGGGTCTGAAAAAGGGACTGGAGTTAGTGAAAATGAACACACATGTGACCCCCTTCTGTAAATATGGTTTAAAATAAAAATTTTCTCGCACCCCGCTACTACGGACACCAAATCGCGGTACCGAGGGTGTCCGGTATAACGGGAGTCGATTGTAACTTTAGATAAGGATCAGCCGTGGGGTAACGTACACAAGGTAACCGGTCGTTTCGCCTACAAGTCGATTCGCCTACATGAGGGTCGTTTCGCCTACACGACCAAAGTCATTTCGCCTACACGGTCCGAGTCGATCCGCCTACATTGAAGTCAATTCGCCTACATTAAATACTTATTACTAAATAAGTATTTAGTAAATACTTAGTACTAAATACTTATCTAAAAATTTACAAATAAGTTTACAATAATTATAGTAAAGTTTCGGAAGAGTATTCCACAGCGACTTCGCGGTAAGCTAGCTTAAGCTGAACGCTGTCTCAACAGCTGAACGAACTAATAAACTTGAAGATCTCTAACAGGAACTCGTCAGGTACCAAAAGAACAAAGAACTTAATTGATATGTGTGTATGCCTAACTATTTCGTAGAAGCGAACAGTAGACTAAGTTCAATTTGTCACGCACTCGTAATTAAATATTATTTTCCGCGCACGTCATGTTGAAAGAAACGGCAGTGCGTTTAGAGGTAGCGCGCCCGGTATGTTATAATAGTTTTCACTTTGTTAACAATAAAAGTGACTTGTATGATGTTAGTGTGATTTTTTTCTGCTTTGTTGTCAACTTCTCTGTTGTTCACGTATTATTCGGACTTGTGACTTTCTGAACAATATCAGCTAATTAGCGTACGCGCAGGTAATTGTGACTTTTTTTCTTTTTGTGTTTCACAGCAATAAGTAAATTATTTTGACAAAAGATGTAAACAACTCTAGAATAAACCAATCAAATAGCAGGTATTTCAATCCTTACCGAGCAAGGGTGTACCTATAAAAGCCACCCTAAAAACTAATTCGTCATTCATTCATTTGAACTGGAAGAAAAATGGTGACTCTGTGCATTGAGTGCAAAAAATTTGTTAACAAGCGCCAAGAAGCCCTTCTGTGCGACGGCTGCAATAAATGGCAGCACAGAACGTGCAGCAGTGGTATATCCAGAGAGATGTATAGAAACGCTGTCAGGTGCTCCGTAATGAAGTCGGAGATGAGCCATGCCCAGCACTTTCTAAACCTGATCACCTGGCGAGGGCCGCCAACAGAGTTCGACAGAGTACGCGACCACAGGATCCACTGGATTTGGATTTCCAGCTATGCCAGGAGCATGTTCCAGATGGTTTCCTGAAAGCAGACATTAAAAAACACGGAAAACGCCACATAATCCTTGCTACTGACCAGCAACTAGAACACCTGAGCAAAGCAAAGACCTGGTACATAGACGGTACATTTAAGTTAGTCAAGCGACCATTCCAGCAGCTGTTTACCATCAACGCGTTTGTGCACGGACGATCACGCGAAACAGGTTCCGCTGGTGTTCGTAATGATGTCTGGAAGAAAAAAGAAAGACTATCGTGCGGTAAGTATTATCTCATTGTAATATGTTTTAATGCTCACAGCTAAATCAATCATTAATTTTTGTCTCGAATATGTGTCAGTAACAAATTACTATGAAATACGATAAACGTCATTGCTAATGATCTTGAAATGTCCTGAACATCAAAATGATGATAAACATTGTGACGCACTTAGAACTAGAGACAAAAAAGATAGCAATTATCTTGTTAAACGTTTTCTTAGAACTTAAAACTTAGGAAACGTTTTCTGTTTCTTCTCTTCACTTTTAGGTCCTGAAGTCAATTCTGCGGATGCTTCCTGTTGACCCTGAGGTCCGCCAGGTAACAATCGACTTTGAAAAGGCTCTCTGGAGTGTTCTTCGGCAGCTCCTTCCTAACGCTAGGATCAAAGGCTGTGTTTTCCATTGGACCCAGGCTCTTTGGAGGAAGGTAAGAGGACAAGATGCAATTTAACATGAACCAAATCAAGCCAAGCACCAGATAATAGCAGAAAAAATGTGAGAATGTAGACAAATGTAATAATTTGCTGTTATTTTTTTTTTTCAGATTCAAGAGCTTGGACTCCAGCACCAATACAGTCATGACAATGGCACATACCTGTATGTACGTAAACTCATGGCCCTGCCGTTCCTACCGGAAGGTGAAATCAGGCCAATGTTCGAGCAGTTGCGAGCTCAAGCAGCAACAGACCAGCTGAAGCAGTTTGTCGAGTATATCGCCGAAACCTGGATCAGCAGCATCACCTGGCCGCCCTCTTGCTGGAGCGTTTTCCAGATGGCAGTGAGAACAAACAATGACATAGAGGGCTGGCACAATGGCCTGCATCACCGTGCGTCGGGCAAATGGAGCATGCCATTCTACCTCCTGCTCGACCTTCTCCATCAAGAGGCTCGGTTGACGGCTCTTCGAATTCGTTTGGTCTCTGAAAAAAAGCTCAAGAGGATTCAAAGAGCAAAATACCGCTCTCTTCAGGCCAAAATATTCGACCATTGGGATGATTTTGCCAATGGGAAAAACACTGCAGAACAACTCCTTAAGCAATGTGCACGTCTGAATGGCCCGTCACGAGCATTCGCTCAGCGCTCCAATTAATAGCTCACTGAAAAATGTATCTGAAGTTCTTTGGCTGAGCTCCCCGTAAATATTATAGTCCACTATATATTGTGCAGCGATTTAAAAGGGCGCGTGACCACCAGGGTCACGCAAACGTCCCCACTGTTACTAGAGTAAGAGATTAAGGTGGCTGAACACAGTTTTTGATACCTCTGTTTCATTTACATTTTTCTCTAAAACCCTTGATCCTTTGGTCACCAAAAATGGCAGCAAGCAAGTTAACAACACAAACTTCAACTTTTTGATAAATAAGCTGACGTATGTACCGTTGCCATGGCAACATGATCAAATATAAACAGGTGTTTAAAATCGGTTTTGTTTATTTGCAGAAAATCTAATCATTAGATTTTCTTTATAATTTGCATGCAATAAGCTTGTAACGATACTCGCAAGTTAGCGCTATTTTAATAATAATTTAACAAACAGATCTTTAATTATCCCTCTTTGAAGGTTCACTGGCATATCTTGAATTTCCTTTGTTAAAGTTCAATTTTTTTTCAATCCTCCAGTTACTTATTTCCTAAAGTATTTTTGTGCCAAATTTCGTAAAATTCTAATGAGTGGTTCTCGAGAAATAAGCGCCTCCGAGAAGTCAATTTTTCACTCAATCGCACTTTTTTCGACTTACTACGCATGCGCTGCATTTAACTGGGTTCTTTTTGCAACAAAGAAATGGCAGAGCTGAGTTCTTTGCATCGTTACCTTTCTAACATACCTTTGTAATAAAAGAATAAAACCATAATTTCAATACATTGTGTTCATTTGTGAAGAAAAAAATAGTACAGATAGCGCAGACATTGAGCAAATAAAATGATCGCTCTATTTATGCCATGTTTGTTTTTATGCAATACTTGTGCGCGCGCTGTTTCGCGTTAGCAAGAGCGCGCGCCAAAACTGTGTTCGGCCACCTTAAATTTGTTTGCTTACATACAACTGTTGTTACGTGATTTTCCTTTCGACTGCCATTAGTCATGTTGTTGATTCAAGTACAGGTGACTCTACGTGATCAAACTGTGGAATCCCCATATCTCGAACCTCCCGATAACTCGAACCATAAGTCGTTACCCCCCTCAGTCAAACGCTCATTCTCGTCCCCAGAGCCCACGATCCTTCTGGCCTGTGGTTGGGATCGAGAGCTCTGGTTTAGTCCGAAACCGAGGGTGCTTTCCATTATGCCAAACTGACCGGTCAGAGATCAGTGGGAATACCTGAGGAAAATGGAACGACATTTTCCGATTAAACTGGGCCAACCAATAAAAATGACTCTTGTCATTTTAAATTCTTCTTCCGGATTCCCTAATTAGGGCAAAGAACCGGTTTATCAAAAATGGAACGGCGAATTTCGGTCGGAATATTCCGACCGAAATATGTGGACCACCTCCAGAGGTGATCCCGAATATTCCGGTCAGAAGAAACCGAAATGGACCTTTCCATTTGAATTCCGACCGAAATTTCCGGAATCTTTGGCATAATGGAAAGCACCCCGAAATTCCGCGATTCACGGACTTCCCGTCAAATCTAGCAAATCTGATTGGTTGAGAATGCGAAACAAATACTTTGCGCATGCTCAGAAAATCGGGTCCGACCAGAGCTCTCGATCCCAACCACAGGCCAGAAGGATCGTGGGCTCTGGGGACGAGAATGTCAAACGCTGTGATATCTCGGAATTTAACTGCAAATTCGGTCAAAACGACTCCTCAGCTAAGTGCAGGCAGTGATGTTCATCCATCTTCACAAAATATTTCGACTTACATGTGTAGGCGAAACGACTTGAATGTAGGCGAAACGACTCAGATAGTGTAGGCGAAACGACTTCAGTCTGTAGGCGAAACGACCTCGATGTAGGCGAATCGACTTGTAGGCGAAACGACTGACATCCCTGCACAATACAAGGCTACTTTTGAAGGTGCATGTATTTAGTGGCTTGCTTGTCTCGGCAGTGGGTGAAAGAACGAAGAATGCGTTATGCGTTATTTACTGGGTCTATGGTGTATCTATTTTTGGAAGAAAACCACGTGAATTAGTGAAAATCTTCATCACGCTAATCCCGTACCGTGAACACGTAGAATGGCATTAGACGCCTCACTTACGAATATGTGAATTATAGAGGCCGGAGTCAAGCCGGAAAAACATAAAAAGCAAACTGGTGAAAATGTTTCCTTCAAAGTAATTAAAACAAGGAGGTAAACAGAAAGTACTCTTCAAATTTGGAACGATAAATAACTGCTAGCCTTATAAGTGTCTGCATACAACGGCACAACGTTCTCTCTCTCAATCGAAGCCATCGAAGACAACAAAAGATCATAAAACGCCGAAACTAATTTTACTCCTTGATCAGTTAATTAATGTTTTAATGGTCTCTTGGGTTTTGTACTTTTGTGGACTGAACACAACAAAGGTAAATGTGTGTACAGTGAACTGAACTGAGTTCAACTTTCTTCAAAACTAGATTTCTTGTTACTGCAGATATCGCTGTGGTATGCGCGCAAAACTGTAAAAGATCAGAATGAAGCACCTTGGTAAATGTTTAACACACTTTGGTTTAATTAGTTAACAAGTTAATCACAAAATAAACAAAGATCACTTTACCTGAAATTTAATAACCTGTATGAGAGCAAAGGAATGTGCAAATGAACTGCGTCCTCTGTTGGAGAATTTAATTCAAGAAGGAAGACGGTACTCATGCCTGTGTTCTTATTTTCGTATGGCTAAATCATGCCTCTACGCTTTCGTTGTTCTATATTCGTCGTTGAAAGGAACTTGCAGTGTAGATTATCCGTGTGAATTGCTGGAGGAACGAACATGTTTCGGATCACGTTTAGACTATAACTACACGACAACAGCCTTGGTCGCAGACTCTAAAACACAACTAGAAATCAAAGACAATTTAAAACGTTGGGAAGGCTTGAAATTCCTGTCGAGGTGTTGGTCGGTTCTTCAGCCACTTTTATGTCAAGTTTATAAGCCGCGTTGCCACAATGGCAGCGTTGACTTGCCTTGTCGGGAACAGTGTCTTGCTACAAGGACTCCTTGCAATGTTGTGAAACGGTACAACGAAGACTGGCCAGAGTTTCTAAAATGCGAACGGTTTCCTTTAGGAGGCTGTAAAGGTGGCTCGGTGAGTAGAGAATCGAAATAAGTATCACGGAGAATGTTTAGGAAAAAAGAAAATTATATTCTTCCCGTCTCATGGGCAGACGGATGACTTGTAGACCAAACGAACAATGTGGATGCGTGTATGTCGTGGTTCTAAAACATGGGACGGTACATTTGATTTCGACAGGCTCTGTAAACGGTGTGGCTTTCAAAGTAAATAACATCTTTAAAGCCAGAGAAATAGTCAAGAGTGTATTTAAAACAGAAAGATAATCAGGTTGTCTATAACGGGACTGCCCGCCAAACAAACCAGGGATCATTTACTGTTGGCTTTCTAATCTGCTATAGTGTAAACAATATTGATAAGTATATATTGAAGCATAGAGCCACCTCCGAGATCGTCAGTGTTGCTCTTATACTCATCTCGGGTAGTGTGGTTATTGGGCCGGGATGTCTAACAATGTTGAAGGAACTTATTTCAACGACTTTTTAAAGGTAAAAATTATAATAACTCGTCTGCCCCATTCGATAAGTGACATTGGCACATTCCCAGTTGATCAACATCTGATTTCTTATTACCATTTTAATACATCGTCAAGCCAACAGGTAGGGAGAAAAAATAATTCAATTTCATGGAGAAATATGGTCTTCATGAAATACCATATCTTCAGATTTATGAAATCATGGTTAAGAATGTTAACAAAGTTGCACATCACAACAAAAATCTCTATGTATATAGGAGCTCAATTATAGCTTGCAGATCTTGTCTCCGTTTTTCAGTTTGGGAAACAAAACGAAGCTGTTTTTCAGAGGGACGTAAGTCAAAATGTGATTTGCTGGAAGTAATTATTAAGTGTTATCCATACCAAGATGATATTCTGCATAAAGATAATTTGTCAGGATCACTAAGTATAAACTACTAGCCGACTGTAGAATGCATTCCACCTACAATTTGTGAAACTTGCTGTTAAAACTTTCAGAAGGTCATTTAATTTTAGCCAACTTGATGTTAGCCTGGTCATCTAGAATCTGACAACAGCTTTCTAATAGGAGATTTGCATGTTGCCATCATTTGACTACAACAACCAGAATTCCTTTCGTCTTTTGCTCATTATTGCTGTGGAGCCAGCGGAGTGAGCGAGCAGCAACATCAGGATTTAAGAATATATAAAAGGGAGTATGAATTCTCAAATTCTTCACTTTTTACCAGAATGCATTGTATTTAACCAGAGTGCACTGCGGCGTCACGGACTACACGAAGATGTCACGCCATCTTCTCATGTGGACTCCAGGGAGAAAGGTTTACTGGTGGTTATGTTTTGCTCTGATTTGCCTGTAAAAAGATGTGAAGGAGATCATGCTTGACTTTCTTAACTCTTTCGTTTGTTGTTAAAGTGCTTATCGTCAAAATTTTTATTTTCCCATCTGATCGTTTATTTCATGCAATGAACTTTGGCGGAAAAATTTTTCGATGTGGATAAAAAGCGATTTTTTTATGAAGTTTTAAAAACCTGAAAATCCTATTTTATTGAGGTCTACCCTTACCGCTGATCACATCATCAAGATGCTCAGAGTTGTGACGTAGATTCAGGAACGTGTGACTTCAGGCTTGACTTTTACCTCTGCAAATTTAGCTTTGTAGTCCATGCAAAATGTTCCTTTCCAGCATTTTGTATGAACTACTAAGTTTAATTTACAGAAGTAAAACAAGTGAGATGAGTCAAGCCTGAAGTCACGTGTTCCTTAATCTATGTCACAATTCATTCCAAACCAAGGGAAGACTGGTGCGAATGGTGGACCAAAATGGCGGCAAATTTGATCGTTTTTAAAACTTCTAAAAAAGTTTGCCTTTTATCCAAATCGAAATTTTTTCTCACAGAAGTTTATTGGGTGATATATTGAATCAGATAAGAAAATAAAAATTTTGATGATATGGGCACTTAATAAATTCAGACGATTAATTGTGATGTCTTAGTTTTGAACTTAGTATGTCATTTCTTAGCCCCAATCTCGCGAGTCCTTGGTGTAATTATTGTTAAATGAGGAGGAATCGTTGTTACGGAAGCTTGTAGAATAATATTATTAAACAAACGGAAACTGTAGAACACGCTATATGTTTGATCTATTCCTTTACATCTGAACAAGAACTTAGGCTAAAGCTTGCAGAGCATTTTCACTCATTGCGACGGACGCGTCTTTGGCAAGGTCTGTCAACATTGTAGAGACATTTAATGCCAACCAGTACGGAATTTATTAGTTAGATTTCTGCTCCTACAATTTCCACATAATTATTTCGATTTTCACAATCTGGTAAAAGGGAGGCTCAGTGATGAGTACCGTTTTATGTCCAGACATAATGTAGATCATTATGTGTGTTTTTTGTCACGATCCCTAAGTAATTGTTACAACTAGCCATCGATGTGTCATAACGCATGAAGTTGATGTATACAAGGACAGATTCCTTTGAGAAATAAATGTTAATGCACAAGTCTTGCAATGTACTGCTATAGATGAGTCACTACGTATAAAATGTGTCACTAACAACAGAATGCTCTGCAGCATTACTATCTTTTAGATACCCTAGTTTAAATTTTAAAGTCCCAGTGGGGTTTAAATAACAATAGCCCTAATTAGCATAAGAAACAGAAGAAAGTGAAGGACTCTGGTAGTTGTAGTCAAATGACGCCATCATGCAAATTGCCTATTGTTTGGAATCTAAGGTGTGGGTAGATCTGTAAAGTAATTTCTCATGACTAAAAAATTATGACAGCACAAAATTTAGTCCTTGGCTTTATACATACATGTACATTGCAGTCTTACTATTTACATCCCCAAATTAAAGTGCACCTAACCCCAAACTATTTTTTTCCACTTAAAGAAACCTTTACACCTGTTTGAAATGTACTGTTCCGTTTTTAAACTATATCTGGACTTTTTTATAGGCTGTAATCTAGCCATCACCTGTTACACGGCTGAGCTAGTAAGGGGCATGGATCCATTCCTGGTTTGAGGACACAGACAGATTTGCATGTTAGTAAGTCTTTGCAAGCATGCCAAGGCAGGAATGGACCCAAACCCCTTACTTGCTTGATCCTGCAACAGATGACCAGATTTCGTAACTTTTACAGCCTGTAAAAAGTCAAGATTAGAGTTAAAAAGGGGGAAAAAGGCGCAATGCGTTTCAAACAGGTGCAAAGAGATATTTAATTGAAAAGAATATTTATTGGGGGGGGGGGGGGGGCTACCAGTAGGTACACTTTAAAGAGAATAAAGGGTGAGGCTTCAAAGAGGGAATTAAATCTTTCTGAATTTTTTACTATGAACTATATTTTTAGATAACTAAACTACACCTCAATGAGTCTGCTTGCAAGAGGCCTTTGGTTGAAACAAACCACACATCCAGTTGGTATGAAGGAATAGAAGGCTGTGGAATACAGTGTGAAAATCCTATCTTCACGAGCGAGGAACATACAAGAATTCACAGATTTGTTGGAGCATTTGGAAGCCTCTCATTTACGTGCAGCCTTTTTACAATGGTAATTGACTACTCTGATCTGCCATTTTAAGGTCATTCTGTGAATTATTGTGAACTTTGGTAACCAGTGATGCATGTGTTATTAGAAATGCAAAACAGAATGTTTTTGCTTGCAGACGAACCTTCAGTTGCACCACCTCTCAAAAGCGGCCACCTGTCTTCAGTGACCAGTTTT
>JAHPZR010037030.1:0-14567 GCA_019787425.1 Platygyra sinensis
CAGACACTTATAAGGCTAGCAGTTATTTATCGTTCCAAATTTGAAGAGTACTTTCTGTTTACCTCCTTGTTTTAATTACTTTGAAGGAAACATTTTCACCAGTTTGCTTTTTATGTTTTTCCGGCTTGACTCCGGCCTCTATAATTCACATATTCGTAAGTGAGGCGTCTAATGCCATTCTACGTGTTCACGGTACGGGATTAGCGTGATGAAGATTTTCACTAATTCACGTGGTTTTCTTCCAAAAATAGATACACCATAGACCCAGTAAATAACGCATAACGCATTCTTCGTTCTTTCACCCACTGCCGAGACAAGCAAGCCACTAAATACATGCACCTTCAAAAGTAGCCTTGTATTGTGCAGGGATGTCAGTCGTTTCGCCTACAAGTCGATTCGCCTACATCGAGGTCGTTTCGCCTACAGACTGAAGTCGTTTCGCCTACACTATCTGAGTCGTTTCGCCTACATTCAAGTCGTTTCGCCTACACATGTAAGTCGAAATATTTTGTGAAGATGGATGAACATCACTGCCTGCACTTAGCTGAGGAGTCGTTTTGACCGAATTTGCAGTTAAATTCCGAGATATCACAGCGTTTGACATTCTCGTCCCCAGAGCCCACGATCCTTCTGGCCTGTGGTTGGGATCGAGAGCTCTGGTCGGACCCGATTTTCTGAGCATGCGCAAAGTATTTGTTTCGCATTCTCAACCAATCAGATTTGCTAGATTTGACGGGAAGTCCGTGAATCGCGGAATTTCGGGGTGCTTTCCATTATGCCAAAGATTCCGGAAATTTCGGTCGGAATTCAAATGGAAAGGTCCATTTCGGTTTCTTCTGACCGGAATATTCGGGATCACCTCTGGAGGTGGTCCACATATTTCGGTCGGAATATTCCGACCGAAATTCGCCGTTCCATTTTTGATAAACCGGTTCTTTGCCCTAATTAGGGAATCCGGAAGAAGAATTTAAAATGACAAGAGTCATTTTTATTGGTTGGCCCAGTTTAATCGGAAAATGTCGTTCCATTTTCCTCAGGTATTCCCACTGATCTCTGACCGGTCAGTTTGGCATAATGGAAAGCACCCTCGGTTCGGACTAAACCAGAGCTCTCGATCCCAACCACAGGCCAGAAGGATCGTGGGCTCTGGGGACGAGAATGAGCGTTTGACTGAGGGGGGTAACGACTTATGGTTCGAGTTATCGGGAGGTTCGAGATATGGGGATTCCACAGTTTGATCACGTAGAGTCACCTGTACTTGAATCAACAACATGACTAATGGCAGTCGAAAGGAAAATCACGTAACAACAGTTGTATGTAAGCAAACAAATTTAAGGTGGCCGAACACAGTTTTGGCGCGCGCTCTTGCTAACGCGAAACAGCGCGCGCACAAGTATTGCATAAAAACAAACATGGCATAAATAGAGCGATCATTTTATTTGCTCAATGTCTGCGCTATCTGTACTATTTTTTTCTTCACAAATGAACACAATGTATTGAAATTATGGTTTTATTCTTTTATTACAAAGGTATGTTAGAAAGGTAACGATGCAAAGAACTCAGCTCTGCCATTTCTTTGTTGCAAAAAGAACCCAGTTAAATGCAGCGCATGCGTAGTAAGTCGAAAAAAGTGCGATTGAGTGAAAAATTGACTTCTCGGAGGCGCTTATTTCTCGAGAACCACTCATTAGAATTTTACGAAATTTGGCACAAAAATACTTTAGGAAATAAGTAACTGGAGGATTGAAAAAAAATTGAACTTTAACAAAGGAAATTCAAGATATGCCAGTGAACCTTCAAAGAGGGATAATTAAAGATCTGTTTGTTAAATTATTATTAAAATAGCGCTAACTTGCGAGTATCGTTACAAGCTTATTGCATGCAAATTATAAAGAAAATCTAATGATTAGATTTTCTGCAAATAAACAAAACCGATTTTAAACACCTGTTTATATTTGATCATGTTGCCATGGCAACGGTACATACGTCAGCTTATTTATCAAAAAGTTAAAGTTTGTGTTGTTAACTTGCTTGCTGCCATTTTTGGTGACCAAAGGATCAAGGGTTTTAGAGAAAAATGTAAATGAAACAGAGGTATCAAAAACTGTGTTCAGCCACCTTAATCTCTTACTCTAGTAACAGTGGGGACGTTTGCGTGACCCTGGTGGTCACGCGCCCTTTTAAATCGCTGCACAATATATAGTGGACTATAATATTTACGGGGAGCTCAGCCAAAGAACTTCAGATACATTTTTCAGTGAGCTATTAATTGGAGCGCTGAGCGAATGCTCGTGACGGGCCATTCAGACGTGCACATTGCTTAAGGAGTTGTTCTGCAGTGTTTTTCCCATTGGCAAAATCATCCCAATGGTCGAATATTTTGGCCTGAAGAGAGCGGTATTTTGCTCTTTGAATCCTCTTGAGCTTTTTTTCAGAGACCAAACGAATTCGAAGAGCCGTCAACCGAGCCTCTTGATGGAGAAGGTCGAGCAGGAGGTAGAATGGCATGCTCCATTTGCCCGACGCACGGTGATGCAGGCCATTGTGCCAGCCCTCTATGTCATTGTTTGTTCTCACTGCCATCTGGAAAACGCTCCAGCAAGAGGGCGGCCAGGTGATGCTGCTGATCCAGGTTTCGGCGATATACTCGACAAACTGCTTCAGCTGGTCTGTTGCTGCTTGAGCTCGCAACTGCTCGAACATTGGCCTGATTTCACCTTCCGGTAGGAACGGCAGGGCCATGAGTTTACGTACATACAGGTATGTGCCATTGTCATGACTGTATTGGTGCTGGAGTCCAAGCTCTTGAATCTGAAAAAAAAAAAATAACAGCAAATTATTACATTTGTCTACATTCTCACATTTTTTCTGCTATTATCTGGTGCTTGGCTTGATTTGGTTCATGTTAAATTGCATCTTGTCCTCTTACCTTCCTCCAAAGAGCCTGGGTCCAATGGAAAACACAGCCTTTGATCCTAGCGTTAGGAAGGAGCTGCCGAAGAACACTCCAGAGAGCCTTTTCAAAGTCGATTGTTACCTGGCGGACCTCAGGGTCAACAGGAAGCATCCGCAGAATTGACTTCAGGACCTAAAAGTGAAGAGAAGAAACAGAAAACGTTTCCTAAGTTTTAAGTTCTAAGAAAACGTTTAACAAGATAATTGCTATCTTTTTTGTCTCTAGTTCTAAGTGCGTCACAATTGTTTAGTATCATATTTGATGTTCAGGACATTTCAAGATCATTAGCAATGACGTTTATCGTATTTCATAGTAATTTGTTACTGACACATATTCGAGACAAAAATTAATGATTGATTTAGCTGTGAGCATTAAAACATATTACAATGAGATAATACTTACCGCACGATAGTCTTTCTTTTTTCTTCCAGACATCATTACGAACACCAGCGGAACCTGTTTCGCGTGATCGTCCGTGCACAAACGCGTTGATGGTAAACAGCTGCTGGAATGGTCGCTTGACTAACTTAAATGTACCGTCTATGTACCAGGTCTTTGCTTTGCTCAGGTGTTCTAGTTGCTGGTCAGTAGCAAGGATTATGTGGCGTTTTCCGTGTTTTTTAATGTCTGCTTTCAGGAAACCATCTGGAACATGCTCCTGGCATAGCTGGAAATCCAAATCCAGTGGATCCTGTGGTCGCGTACTCTGTCGAACTCTGTTGGCGGCCCTCGCCAGGTGATCAGGTTTAGAAAGTGCTGGGCATGGCTCATCTCCGACTTCATTACGGAGCACCTGACAGCGTTTCTATACATCTCTCTGGATATACCACTGCTGCACGTTCTGTGCTGCCATTTATTGCAGCCGTCGCACAGAAGGGCTTCTTGGCGCTTGTTAACAAATTTTTTGCACTCAATGCACAGAGTCACCATTTTTCTTCCAGTTCAAATGAATGAATGACGAATTAGTTTTTAGGGTGGCTTTTATAGGTACACCCTTGCTCGGTAAGGATTGAAATACCTGCTATTTGATTGGTTTATTCTAGAGTTGTTTACATCTTTTGTCAAAATAATTTACTTATTGCTGTGAAACACAAAAAGAAAAAAAGTCACAATTACCTGCGCGTACGCTAATTAGCTGATATTGTTCAGAAAGTCACAAGTCCGAATAATACGTGAACAACAGAGAAGTTGACAACAAAGCAGAAAAAAATCACACTAACATCATACAAGTCACTTTTATTGTTAACAAAGTGAAAACTATTATAACATACCGGGCGCGCTACCTCTAAACGCACTGCCGTTTCTTTCAACATGACGTGCGCGGAAAATAATATTTAATTACGAGTGCGTGACAAATTGAACTTAGTCTACTGTTCGCTTCTACGAAATAGTTAGGCATACACACATATCAATTTAAGTTCTTTGTTCTTTTGGTACCTGACGAGTTCCTGTTAGAGATCTTCAAGTTTATTAGTTCGTTCAGCTGTTGAGACAGCGTTCAGCTTAAGCTAGCTTACCGCGAAGTCGCTGTGGAATACTCTTCCGAAACTTTACTATAATTATTGTAAACTTATTTGTAAATTTTTAGATAAGTATTTAGTACTAAGTATTTACTAAATACTTATTTAGTAATAAGTATTTAATGTAGGCGAATTGACTTCAATGTAGGCGGATCGACTCGGACCGTGTAGGCGAAATGACTTTGGTCGTGTAGGCGAAACGACCCTCATGTAGGCGAATCGACTTGTAGGCGAAACGACCGGTTACCTTGTGTACCGGCTTACCCCACGGCTGATCCTTATCTAAAGTTACAATCGACTCCCGTTATACCGGACACCCTCGGTACCGCGATTTGGTGTCCGTAGTAGCGGGGTGCGAGAAAATTTTTATTTTAAACCATATTTACAGAAGGGGGTCACATGTGTGTTCATTTTCACTAACTCCAGTACCTTTTTCAGACCCGTTGTCGCAAGTAAAGAGACTCAGAACTTTATTTACAAACAGAACAGAACTTAACAAAACAGGAGTTACGTACCCTTTGTGTATACAGTGGTTCTTATAAGTACGTAAAGAACAATCGTATGTTGCAGCAATGTCCACACATGCCGGCATCGTTTTGGTTTCCTGTACAGTAAACTATATTTCTAAAAAAAATTATTTTCAAAGAAAAACCTGACCATCAGCTATTCGTTTGAGCGTTCGCCTTCACCTGGGGTATCTTCTTTTTCCATTTCATTCTCGTCGTCACTCTCTACTTCTCTGCCATCGTGAGAAGTACCAATGGCCTCCAGCAGCTGCTGTTCGGTAAGAAGACTGTAACAGGTTGGAAGTTCGTTATCAGACTCCAGGTAAGTACTGATTCCACTTCCAGGTGCAACCTGTTGGACACGATTCCGCTCCAGTTCCTCATCGGCCGAGACATCAAGATCAGCAAAGGGATCCTCCTCTCCTGTCACAGAACTGACGGTAGCTGCTTCTGAGAAAGCTGGAAATTCCAGCTGCTGCAAAACATTTGATAATGGTATCGTTCTTGACCTTAGACCAAGCAGTCCCCATTCACCTTATGGCCTGCAGCACGTCCAATGTTTTTGCAGTGTCTGTTGCACTGTCGTGGTCTGTGGTCATTGTAATAATATGACGAAGTAGCAACTTTCTGTAATGGACTTTAAAGTTCTGCATTATTCCGAGATCTTAAGGTTGCAGCTTGGACGTGCAGTTTACAGAAAAAAAAAACACACGTTTAATATTGGAAGAGCTTCCTTTGAAATCACAGGGGTGACATCCAGCAGAGTCGATGAATAAAAGTATTGATCGATTCTGGGCCTTGAAAGAGCCTTTTAACTGGCTGAGGAGCTTGTGAAGGATATCAGATGTCATCCAAGCCTTCTGTTGATTCAAATACTGACAAGAAGAATAAGATCATCTTTGTTTGTATTCTTCAGGCACCTTGGATTCGCAGACTTTCCGATTACAACTGGTTTCCTCCTTTCCCCAGTAGCAGAAACGAAGAAAGCAACAGTTAACCGCTCTTTTGACTTCTTGCCTCCTCGACTGGAATGCGTTTTTCGGTTTTCTTCTTGAACCATTCCCATACAGCATCATTCACGTTCGAGTATTGTGAAGAACTGTTACGCTTCTTCGCACTGGAAAATCCTCTTTCGTACTCCTCTCTTACAAGAGTCTTCTGTTTCAGAATGTTACTTACTTGTGTTTTTCCACAACCGAACTTCTCAGCAAATTTGCGTACTCCTGTCAATCCTTTGCTATTTTCGTATTCTTCTACGTTTTGAAAACGTTTCTCTAAAGGTAATTCGTTCCTTGCTTTCCGCCTTGTTTTATCTTTTGGCGTGATTCAATGGTGTCTCCAATAGAACACAGCCCGGTGTCACAACACGCTTGCTGCAAAAGACCACGTGTAAACTTGACATGTACCGAATGTATCAGTTGCAATTACACAAAAGATTTTACATACGGTGTGCATTTTATTAGTCACATGTTTTAAATATTTCACACGCATGTACGACCGTTCTGTGTAGTCACGCTAGAGATCAAAGATCGCTGTGGGTCTGTCAAGAGCAAACCAAACTCATTTTGTGCTATTTTTATTTACTGTACCGGTTATGGCCAGTCCTCAAATTGGAAGAGTTGAAAGCAAAGAGTACTATTCGTGAATGCGAGGCCACCATGCTTACAAGGACATTTTCAAGCCTGCTATTGGTACCACGCTCACTTTACAGCGGGAACCAGAAAATGCAAACGATCCGCATGCTGTTGCTATTGTAGAAGATACTGGACGCATTGTTGGCCATAGCCCATTAGTTTTTTTTTTTAAAGGCTAACCACAAGGCAACAACAGAAATCTGTGGAAAACGGATCAATCGAGGATCTGGCTTGGATCTGGAACTTCCAGTTATTTATGAGACTTACGGCGGAAGGAAATATTTCGACAGACTGGATGAACTTATTCAAGGCAACGAGACTTCAAAGAGGGCCTCAGAAGAAAAAGATGATTGATGAACAGAAGAGGCGGATCATTCACCATCACTAGACATCATTCACCATCAGCAGTCATCATTCACCATCACTAGTCATCATTCACCATCACTAGTCATCATTCACCATCAGCAGTCATCATTCACCGTTAGTAGTCATCATTCACCATCACTAGGAGAGGGATAAAAAAATGGAGGCATTGTTCAAATGCAAGTACCAAGCACCTTCAGTGATATTGAATCGGAGGAAGAACTAACAGATGGTAAGCTTGGCAAGAGTGCATTACCAAGAGATTCACTTGGCATATCTGGGTAGACTGTTTACAGCCTCTCTATTTACTCATGCAAACGAAACAGCAAGTAAAGCAAGCATGAAGCAGGTGAGGGGTTGGGGTGGGGTTTGTGAGTGAAGCAAGCAAGAAAAGTAGAGAGGCTGTAAACATCTTTAAAAAAAGTTGACATACATGCATTAGGCTTCTCTTCTTGTTGTCACCGTTTTAGTAACAGCTCCACCTCTTGGACTAGTTAAATAAATTGAGCCAATTTAATTTGAACAGTAAATTGATTATTTCCTTTCATTACCAGTATTAGTTTGCAAACAAAAGCATGCACATTCACTCAGGTGGTCCTAAGAATGTCTTCTCAGACGACTTCATTAACTCCAAAAAAGAAGCTACTAAAAGGGGGAGAAAGTCGAAATCAAGAGATACCAGTCTTTCCAATATTTGTAGGATATGCCCTTGTTTTTTGGCAAGAAGTCTTACACATCAGAGGAAGAATGTATTTCCAAGGTGTTACACGGTGTAGCACTCGTCAACTACAATAAGCATGACTCAATTATAGCTGACAGTCTTCATTCTAGGGTGATGTTTTGCATCCAAAAAGTCTTCCGCAGTCCTCTGCAAACAAGCTTGTATTTCGCTTCTCTGGCAATCAGCAGATGCATGCTGTCCTTTGTTGACAAAACAATGGAAGGAATCCTCTTCCATCTCTTTTATTTGTTCTTTCACAATGCTTTTGGGCAGCAAAACAATGAAAACAACAACATTTGCACCATTTGTATTTCTTTTGCCATTGTGCAGAGCTAATATATCACTTTCCTCAAAGCCAGTGGGCAAAATAACCACAACGTCTTTTGGCCAAAGTAGATAAACAGCTGCAGCCTCTTTCTGTTGATCTTTGAGCAGAATTCAGAATTCCAGGGTCCAAAATTAACGTTTTTAGGCAGGCACCAACTGGACAGAAATTTTTTTCAGTTGCCAGATGGAAAAATGTGGTTGCCAAAGAGTGTTAATAAGATTTTTCCTTCGCAGTGAAGCACAAATAAATGGAAAATTCTGGTTGCCAATTTTTCTTTTAAGAATCAGAACGAAGAGAACGTGTTTGGGGCTGCAATGGCGATTTTTCCGATATCGAATAAGATTAAATACAAACACGCTGATTATTGATACAGCCAGCACTGAAAAACCATGACAAATGAATCATGCCGGCCATTTACGATGTTTCGTGCGACTACAAAATGTTTCAAGTCAACTTTACACCTTCCGTTGGGCCCAACTGAAAAACCGCTGAAAATAACACGACGGAAAAGCTTCACACTGATTGCAGCTATGAAAAGTTTGGTAAAACACAGGAAAATCGGTTTTATACTTCAAAAGCAGCCGCAAGGCAAAAAGTAAGTGACCAATTGGTGGGTGGCTTTGAATTTTATTTGAATCAATTTGGCTGAAAATCACAGTTTGTTGTTTGCATAATATTGTGGCCTGAAATAGTCAATTGCCCGCTGACGACCAGTTGTGAAATTCTGGTCACCAGTGCAAAATTTTTAGTCGCATTGGCAACCAAGAAAGCGCAATTTTGGACCCTGAATTCTGTTTTTAAAAAGACAACCCCACTCCATTATCACAGCAAGTGTCAGTGATGATAACTACTGCAAGCTGCAAACGCGCCTGGGACGCAATTATGATCGGCCATTGTCAAGGTGATGACACTTTTGTTGTCTTTCAAACGATGGGAATTTTCCGTTTCTGGAGAAACAAGGAATTCACTTTTTTCCAAAGATGTCTACAGCCTCTCTATTTTGCTCAGTCCCCATCCCCTGCCCAGTCGAGTCTTCTGTTTTGTGCTGGTGTCCAATTCTCTTGTGATTCTGTCAACATGTTCAACCATCTAATAAAAGGCTGTTATAAATGATTTTGTAATACTCCCCTGCTAGAAATCTAGTGTTATGTGTTTATGCCTGTTTGAGTAAAAACGTCAACCTATTTTGTCTCACTCACTCAAACTTTGATTTGGATTACGCAGATGTCAGCAACAATAATTATGGCCACTTTAATGGTCAATTTGGCCGACCGCCTTTTGAATAGAATCCCCCCAACTGATACAATCTGTATAAACCCCTTCCTCCAAATCTTTCAGATTAATACATATGTTAACATCCCAAAAAAAGTGCCAAAACCCTGTACCTCATCAGGCCACTGTGTCTCTCCAAAACAGTTCAGCAATGCCGCAACACACATCTCAATATCAAAGACAATAGTTTGAAGTCTTAAGTCCAACGCTATCCGACACATCAGCACCATAAGATTTCTTAGGTCCTGTACTGTGTATGATAGAGGACACTTTTGAAGGCAGTGAGTAAGAAACTGTACAAGGTGCATTATATTTACAACAGGAAAACATTCAGTCTGGGTTTCACCATTGACTGTTTCTTCTTCCATCTGGATTTCTTCTGAGGAATTCTCACTTGACAAAATATCTTTTACATTTAACTGATCTACAATATTGCCAGGATAAAGTCTGACTACAGTGGCACCACATGATTTCAACTCTTTTACAAGTTTTTTGATACTGGGGACCCATGATGTTCCTCTGGAGTGTTGTGGAATATCCTCTCTGTTCTGCAAAAAAAAGTACTAGATGATACCACCATATGATACACATTATTTTTAGGATCTTGGTTTTCTGTTTTTCCTGCTTGTTACTGGCCAGCACTCCAAGCTGCGACCATTTCAGCTGCCATGGCGAGTGGAAAAAATATTTGGCAACCAAAATTCTTGCAGGAAAAATTATCAATAATAGGACGAATCTAAGCAGCAGTTCAAGCGGCATCATCTGTATTTCTCTTTTCTCCTCTCGTCGCTCAGAAACTCGACATGAATGCGTAAACTTACTGTAGCAAAGTAAAGTTTTGAAAACGTGCCGTTCGGCGCATTAGCCATTCGTGTACTATGTCATGAAGTGTCTTCTCCTTTTTGGCAACGTGTAATATGTCATCAAGTGTCCTCCCCTTCACGTTTTCTTTCTTTTTGGCAACTGAATTTTTTTATGGCGTTCATTTTACAATTAAAGGTCACCAAAAGGCGGCTTTTTGAAAAAGTGAGCTTGGAGCGCTGCTGGCAATACTCTATGGCGACATGGTTTACTAGCCTGATCCCCTTTCCATTATCTAGTATTCAATGCCTAACCTTATTGTTAATTTTCAGTTTATTCTAGGTCGTACCTTGTAAAAATAGTTCTCATAATAGTACATGTACATGTATAACAGAAGCATTAACCAAGAGACATCTGGAAAGAACATAATGTTGGGTAAAGAAATACTGCAACAAATCTATACACTGTAGCTTCTCTTCCCTATAGCACTATCTTACCTCTGTAGCTGCTTCAAGTATAACACAGAGGACTTGAAAAGATGAACTTATAATATGCTGATCTCTATGACGGCACATGATCTGAAACAGCCATTCAGCAACCTCTGAAGGGCAAGGCTTGTCCAAGTAGCGCTGCAGTATCCAACCTCCACAAAGCAACTCCTGAAGGTCACTACCTGATGCCGACATCAGCTTGGCCTCAAAAGTGTCTTTATCTGGTTGAGGAACCATTGACAGACATGGAAAATCCTCTGTCTGAAGGTCACATAACACAAGAAAGGAGACAAGTGATTTCCAAGTTAAAGACCAGCTACAGACACTGTCATTATTACAGACAATGAATAATTATATCAGTGAACTGATGTCCATGTGTAATTTAAGACAGAAGTACATCTCTCAATCAGCTGCCAATGAAATTACTAAGCAAGTCCTTAGCTACATCCCAAGTATTCCCTTCACAAAAAACATCAGAAACTTACTGTAACATAAGGATGAAACATTGGGAAAATGTCCTCGCCAGGTAGTTCTTCAGAAAAGTCAGGCACCTCTCCAAGGAACCGTTTGATATCCTGCGGCAAGGTGCAGTCTCGCAAGTCACGCCCATCTGAATTCAAAGGACATAATTACAAGTTAATTTTTCGAGGGAGCATACCCCTAGTATTTGTAAGTAACTACTGCATTTCAGTAACAGTGTTAATCCACAAATTTTAAGTTAATTTTAAATCAATAACTTGTCTCTGTAGATAATTATTGTTATTTGCTTCAAGATATGTTTCATAAAGAGTTTAACTGCTGGTCACCTTAGATAGAGCTAATGTTAACATCTGAAAAAATGGTGTCCGGCTAAAGGAGTCCATTTCAGGGTTCTACATGACCAATTCAGAGAAGGAGGTGCCGTTGAAAGGTGTCACAGTTTAGAGTGGTGTTTAGTGTAACATTTATACAGTTTAGAGAGGGTTATTGTTTTGAAAATCTGCATGTATGTACTGGGCTTAATATGATACACTTATGTACAAAACACTTGTCAACTACAGTGTACAACAGACGATGACTCAGGGAAGCAATTCTTCAGCAATTGCACAGCCAAGATATAGACTGTTCACAGCCCTCTATTTTCTCGCAATTTTATTAGATGGTTGAACATGTTGACAGAATCACAAGAGAATTGGACACCAGCACAAAACAGAAGACTCGACTGGGCAGGGGATGGGGACTGAGCAAAATAGAGAGGCTGTAGACATCTTTGGAAAAAAGTGAATTCCTTGTTTCTCCAGAAACGGAAAATTCCCATCGTTTGAAAGACAACAAAAGTGTCATCACCTTGACAATGGCCGATCATAATTGCGTCCAGGCGCGTTTTGCAGCTTGCAGTAGTTATCATCACTGACACTTGCTGTGATAATGGAGTGGGGTTGTCTTTTTAAAAACAGAATTCAGGGTCCAAAATTGCGCTTTCTTGGTTGCCAATGCGACTAAAAATTTTGCACTGGTGACCAGAATTTCACAACTGGTCGTCAGCGGGCAATTGACTATTTCAGGCCACAATATTATGCAAACAACAACTGTGATTTTCAGCCAAATTGATTCAAATAAAATTCAAAGCCACCCACCAATTGGTCACTTACTTTTTGCCTTGCGGCTGCTTTTGAAGTATAAAACCGATTTTCCTGTGTTTTACCAAACTTTTCATAGCTGCAATCAGTGTGAAGCTTTTCCGTCGTGTTATTTTCAGCGGTTTTTCAGTTGGGCCCAACGGAAGGTGTAAAGTTGACTTGAAACATTTTGTAGTCGCACGAAACATCGTAAATGGCCGGCATGATTCATTTGTCATGGTTTTTCAGTGCTGGCTGTATCAATAATCAGCGTGTTTGTATTTAATCTTATTCGATATCGGAAAAATCGCCATTGCAGCCCCAAACACGTTCTCTTCGTTCTGATTCTTAAAAGAAAAATTGGCAACCAGAATTTTCCATTTATTTGTGCTTCACTGCGAAGGAAAAATCTTATTAACACTCTTTGGCAACCACATTTTTCCATCTGGCAACTGAAAAAAATTTCTGTCCAGTTGGTGCCTGCCTAAAAACGTTAATTTTGGACCCTGGAATTCTGAATTCTGCTCAAAGATCAACAGAAAGAGGCTGCAGCTGTTTATCTACTTTGGCCAAAAGACGTTGTGGTTATTTTGCCCACTGGCTTTGAGGAAAGTGATATATTAGCTCTGCACAATGGCAAAAGAAATACAAATGGTGCAAATGTTGTTGTTTTCATTGTTTTGCTGCCCAAAAGCATTGTGAAAGAACAAATAAAAGAGATGGAAGAGGATTCCTTCCATTGTTTTGTCAACAAAGGACAGCATGCATCTGCTGATTGCCAGAGAAGCGAAATACAAGCTTGTTTGCAGAGGACTGCGGAAGACTTTTTGGATGCAAAACATCACCCTAGAATGAAGACTGTCAGCTATAATTGAGTCATGCTTATTGTAGTTGACGAGTGCTACACCGTGTAACACCTTGGAAATACATTCTTCCTCTGATGTGTAAGACTTCTTGCAAAAAACAAGGGCATATCCTACAAATATTGGAAAGACTGGTATCTCTTGATTTCGACTTTCTCCCCCTTTTAGTAGCTTCTTTTTTGGAGTTAATGAAGTCGTCTGAGAAGACATTCTTAGGACCACCTGAGTGAATGTGCATGCTTTTGTTTGCAAACTAATACTGGTAATGAAAGGAAATAATCAATTTACTGTTCAAATTAAATTGGCTCAATTTATTTAACTAGTCAAGAGGTGGAGCTGTTACTAAAACGGTGACAACAAGAAGAGAAGCCTAATGCATGTATGTCCACTTTTTTTAAAGATGTTTACAGCCTCTCTACTTTTCTTGCTTGCTTCACTCACAAACCCCACCCCAACCCCTCACCTGCTTCATGCTTGCTTTACTTGCTGTTTCGTTTGCATGAGTAAATAGAGAGGCTGTAAACAGTCTACCCAGATATGCCAAGTGAATCTCTTGGTAATGCACTCTTGCCAAGCTTACCATCTGTTAGTTCTTCCTCCGATTCAATATCACTGAAGGTGCTTGGTACTTGCATTTGAACAATGCCTCCATTTTTTATCCCTCTCTGTAATTCTGCTTCCATTTCAGCAAGCTCAGCATCTCTTTCCTTGTGCTTGACCTTTTCTGCAATTAACTTGTCAAAGGAAAGTTTATATTTGATGATCTTCTCTTCTTTGGCAGTAGCATTCCCCATAATAGGAGATGGGGTTGCATAGGCCGGTGCTATTCCCTTTTCTGGAGTACGGATATCTGGTTTCAGTTTTGCCTTTTCGTAGAGAAATCTTGGGGGTGTTAAAAGATCCTCATCTGAAGAATCCGAACCATCAGGAAAAGCCCCATCGTCTAAATCCTCCTGAAAATGTACATCATTGAATGGCTTGTTGATCTGATCACTTTCTTCATCATTGTCTTCTTCTTTGGGATCATCACAGCTGCTATCCTTAGCTTCGAAAGAACCAGACTCATCTGAAAAATCACAATCATTTGCAGTTTCATTGGATTGTGGATCATTTAATGGCCTGCTGCCCTGATCACTGTCCTTGTCATATTCTCCTTCTTGAAGGTCATCACAAACACCATCATGTCCTGTTTTTAAGAGAACATCAGAACTGCTTTTATTATTTGTATTCAAATTTTCAGTGTTAGACTCTAAACAACTGTGCGACTCAGCTTCCTCTATTAACGAGTCTGCTGATGGTGTGATATCACAGTCCTCAGTACATTTTCCTGCACTTGAAACAATACCAAAATCTAGTTCCTCTTCAGGATCATTACATCTGCTACTTTCACCAATGCTTGAATCTTCAGTTTTTGACTTCTGACTAACATAATTATGTGTGCCTGATTCCTTGGTTAATGAGATTCCAGTTAACCCTATTAATTTGCTTTGGTTTTTACTTTCATCGCAGGAGTC
>JAHPZR010037031.1:10000-15000 GCA_019787425.1 Platygyra sinensis
ATCCTGTTTCAGACGTGCGTTATAATTGGATCCCTAGCTCAGACCAAAGTTAAATTACCGTAAACATAATTTGTGAAGGACTTTTGTTAATTTTATTTTGGTTTCTTAAAAATATACCCATATTGAGGCTAGAGTACAAAAACCATACCCTATTTATGACCAAAATGGCCAAAATCAACCGATTATGACTAAAACGCCTGAAAAACCATACCCTTTGGGGCCGCACATACCTATATAGCCCATATAAGGGAGTACCCCCCCCCCGGACCCAATCGTGTGTTTGTTTGATTACAAGCTTTACGAAGGCGTGCTTAGCCGGCAAAAGAATTGGAGACTTGCTAGAAGTAGGCAGTGGAGCGTTAGAGATTCGTCCTTTGCATCTGTTTGTTTGGTCTTCGCTGAGAAATAATCCAAATTGAGTTACTCGAATGGGTGGCGCGGACTTGGAGTTTTTCCGATTAAGAAAAGCAAGTTCGTCGACAAACGCATTCGGTTGTACAGATTTAATCCATAGGGTTTCAGAGTTTTTTAATTCGTCTGCTGTTAATTCGTTGCTTAAATTTCCTTGACTCTCTCTTGGCATCCTTTTCTTGAGGGTGTTAATTAACGAATCGGATTACATACACTGTCACTTGAAGCAATGTCGTGACGCCACCTACTTTGCTCAAGCCAATATGGCGGCGAACTTACGACCGCGAGCTCCAAAACGAAAACGCCTGCACTGCAGGCTAATGCTGCTGTAACGCTCAATACCGATTATTTTGTCAATTCCACGGTCGAGAGATTCTATGGTTCCGGCACAGGCTGCCCAGACGTTGAATACCATTAATACGTGACATTAGTGTATTGACGATTGCGTTACGATTTTAGCCGTTTATAAGACAATGTATGGGAATCCCGGGATGGGAATACTTCGAAAATTGCTCTAAATGCTACCTGTGGAAAATAATTTCAATAAAAATGGCTTACCTCATGTTTACATTGGGTTATTTCGATGTCTCTGGGTTCCTGGAGGTGGTTCAGAGCCATTTAGGCAAGTTTTACGTTCTGGGTAAGCAAACCGCCAGAAGACAAGTCTAGAAGGTCTAGAAGGTCTAGAAGGTCTGAGACAAGTCAAGGTCTGGGCAAGGTTTGATGTTTAGACGTGCGCAAATTAGTAAGCCAGGCCATACAAACCTGTTAATTAGAGCCTTATGATTCATATGGAATTGTTGCCATTTACAAACAAACAAACAAACAAACAAACACGTACAATTAAATATACTTGTGACACAGGTTACATGTACATGGATTTGTCGTTCCTAGTTTATTTTCCTTTAAGTAATTTAAAGCTCTATCTTATTTTGGTATTCGTTACGTTTTTCTACTTCAGTAAAAGCAAAAAAAAGTTGTATAGTTCACTGAGAATGTACACACACGCAAATACTTTTTCATCTCAAATTTGCCTAAAGACTTTCAGTATGTTTTACAACAAGGAAATTTAATATTTAACTTCTTAGAAAAATAGCAACTAATTTTTGACAACTCCTGTTAACCGTAATGGAAAAAAATAACCGTTAGCCGTAAAAAGCCAAAAAAATAACCCTTAGCCGTTAAAAAGCCAAAAAATTAACCGTTAGCCGTAAAAAAGCCAAAATAGTAACCGTTAACCGTAAAAGCCACTACCCCATTGAGACCCTCTTATACTCACTCACTCACTCACTGAAGGACAGCATACTGAGTAGCTTACGCCTCTTTAGGCAATAAGCTACAAAATCTACATACGTGACACAATTTATAGGAACATGTTACATATCCTTTCTGGTTCACCCAGGCTGAAGTCCATGCAATACAGTTGCTGAGTGCTTTGGGACATGTAACAAAATCGTCAAAGTGTTTTTTTCCGTCGTGCGTGGCATTATAAGTACATGCTGTGGTGGGTTCTGGTTCACCCAGGCTGAACAGAACAGTTTTTGAGTGCTTCTGGACATACTAACAAAATCGTAATAGTGATTTTTCCGTCGTGTATAGTTTCCAGAATCGCTTTGCATTACTGGTAAACAATTAGATTATGAGCTCGTGATTTCTATCGCGCATAGTAATCGTGAGTGTAACCTCTTGAGAGGTTTTTGAAAAATTCTGCAATAATTTTTGAGAATTTCTGTGGAGTCTGTGTTGGCTTGTCTATGACCTTTCCAAATAGCAATATTTGTCTGAAAAAAAACTTCGTGCAGAGGGTTTTCACCTGAGAAAAAATTCCTGCGTAAGCAGTAAGCGAAAAAAAATTCGTGCGAGCTGAAAATTCCCCTCCCCATCACTTTTCTAATGGTCCGTCCCTTAGAGAAATACCTTCGCTTTTCTGGGACAACACTTCAACACGCATTTACGCATATTCAATTTTTCATGTCACTAAGATACATGTCATACATGACATCAAAAATAACCATATTGTGATTTTATTTCAGTTCTGCTTGAGTCCGCGAACTGAGAGATCATTAGATTTTACATGTTTTAGTTCCGCTATGTTCTTTTCTCTTGGTTAGCGAGCGTGCGACAACAGATCAGATGTGATCTGCATAGCAAGCATAGCTTCTTGTAAACGCCAGTGTCCTTCTCAGACCATGTAGTAACAGGTGGTAACATCACTTAGTTACTCAGTTACTAAGTGAAGTAGTTTTTTCCTAGACTGACTTACTTACATCTGTCAATCATCAACCGAGGAATGTAAACATGATCCCAGTGAGACAGACGTTTGTTCTTCGCTGTGTTTTACGAGGTTACGAGTCCTTGTGCGAGAAAGATAGATCTTAAACAAGTCATGTTTGAGAAATATGTAGTATGCATAAAGTAAAGCTCTAACAATAAATGCCGCTGAACTGGACCCATTCCAATTCGAAAAGACGGAGCATTTTTTATCTCAAGGAAAATCTGATATCAAAACTGAACAGATCTGAAGGTGATTTTTTGACCCGAGGTCAGAAAATTGAAAATTTTCTCGCGATCTCAACAACAAAATGGAAAGCACTTCGAATCTGCAATACCGAAACATGACAGTCCTTCGTGTTATATAGTGCAAAATAAATAAATTACTTATGGAATATTTTCGCTCTTTACGCCTTTTACGATATTTGATATTGTTCAAGTGTTCACCGATCCGACTAGAGGTCATGCCAACCTTGAGTCGAGTTGAGAGACAAAACACTTGGGAGTTTCTAATTTTCTTTGCTGTATCATTGTTCTGATATATCCTAACTGTGTAGAGAGTTGCCAATATGCGGCGCGCGGGAGGCACCACTCCCAGGGGCTAAATTATACCGGGAACGCATGGTGCAGAAATTCAAAACATTCGTATGCACGATTATAATACATATGCATCTATCCAGTAAAAGGTACGACACCGCGCTGGTTCTTCAGAAGGGCTTTTGTGGAGCCTGTTCTATCGTGCAAGGGCGTGATCAATGATAACAACCAACAAAATCACGCATCGGTAATGTGCAGATCGTGAAACAAGTGGTCAATTCGGCTGCACCTCACGGGACGTGCAAAAAGCAAACGTTTGATACTCTCCATTCAGTCGGTAAAAAGGTAAATCTTACTTTAAACTAATATCTTACCTTTGTGGCTTATCTGGTACTGTACAAAAACGAAATAAATTCTTCCTGCTTTTGTAGTTTCGTGCTCGCAGGTTATTGTCACTGCAGTTTATTGTTACTGTATTACAAGGACTCGTTAACTCGTAAACACAAGCGAAGAACAAACGTCTGTCTCACTGGGATCATGTTTACATTCCTCGGTTGATGATTGACAGATGTAAGTAAGTCAGTCTAGGAAAAAAACTACTTCACTTAGTAAACTGAGTAACTAAGTGATGTTACCACCTGTTACTACATGGTCTGAGAAGGACACTGGCGTTTACAAGAAGCTATGCTTGCTATGCAGATCACATCTGATCTGTTGTCGCACCTGCGCGCTAACCAAGAGAAAAGAACATAGCGGAACTTAAAACATCGTAAAATCTAATGATCTCTCAGTTCGCGACTCAAGCAGAACTGAAATAAAATCACAATATGGTTTATTTTTGATGTCATGTATGACATGTATCTTAGTGACATGAAAAATTGAATATGCGTAAATGCGTGTTGAAGTGTTGTCCCAGAAAAGCGAAGGTATTTCTCTAAGGGACGGACCATTAGAAAAGTGATGGGGAGGGGAATTTTCAGCTCGCACGAATTTTTTTTCGCTTACTGCTTACGCAGGAATTTTTTCTCAGGTGAAAACCCTCTGCACGAAGTTTTTTTTCAGACAAATATTGCTTATTTGGAAAGGTCATAGACAAGCCAACACAGACTCCACAGAAATTCTCAAAAATTATTGCAGAATTTTTCAAAAACCTCTCAAGAGGTTACACTCACGATTACTATGCGCGATAGAAATCACGAGCTCATAATCTAATTGTTTACCAGTAATGCAAAGCGATTCTGGAAACTATACACGACGGAAAAATCACTATTACGATTTTGTTAGTATGTCCAGAAGCACTCAAAAACTGTTCTGTTCAGCCTGGGTGAACCAGAACCCACCACAGCATGTACTTATAATGCCACGCACGACGGAAAAAACACTTTGACGATTTTGTTACATGTCCCAAAGCACTCAGCAACTGTATTGCATGGACTTCAGCCTGGGTGAACCAGAAAGGATATGTAACATGTTCCTATAAATTGTGTCACGTATGTAGATTTTGTAGCTTATTGCCTAAAGAGGCGTAAGCTACTCAGTATGCTGTCCTTCAGTGAGTGAGTGAGTGAGTATAAGAGGGTCTCAATGGGGTAGTGGCTTTTACGGTTAACGGTTACTATTTTGGCTTTTTTACGGCTAACGGTTAATTTTTTGGCTTTTTAACGGCTAAGGGTTATTTTTTTGGCTTTTTACGGCTAACGGTTATTTTTTTCCATTACGGTTAACAGGAGTTGTCAAAAATTAGTTGCTATTTTTCTAAGAAGTTAAATATTAAATTTCCT
>JAHPZR010037031.1:22500-25000 GCA_019787425.1 Platygyra sinensis
GACAATTGAGGTTGTATTCGCGTCTGACGTGTGGTACAAACGCCGAAAGTGAAAATTTGTCCCAGAACTCCTGCCCATGATTGCAGATTCTAGGCCGTCCAAGTTCAGTGTCGCTGTGGTTAGTTCTCGATCAGTTTTCCATCCACAAGCGCATCGAATGGGCAGGTTCTACATCAGTATTTTGGTGTAGTTTACGAGCTTTAATGACCCTAAAATCTCTAAAAAATTAAACTGAATTATTCCCGACAAAGTCGTTGGCTCACAAATCATGCGAAAGTAAATGCATATTTCACGGATCACGAAAAAATCGAAAACCAGTTTCCCCGAGGACGGAAAAATATAGATTCACGAATCACGGAAAAATAAATCCTCATTCACGCTTCACGCAAAGCAAAAATGCCCGTTCACGCGTATAGGGGACCCTCATTTATCGGTTTAATATGTCATTACGTGCATGTAGCTGATTCACATAGGCGAACAACTAGGGGGAGTGTCAGATTCTTCGCATACGTTACACGCGGACCCACGTGTACTGTCACGTTTTTTAGCGACTCGTTATGTAATGTTTTGTTTGTACAGTGGGGCGAGTTTCAAATTTCAACTTATCGATACACTGACACCACCACATGAACGATCATGTTGAGATTGGTCACTTGACCAGGTATGATGCTTTGAGGGTGAACAGAGACCAAGTTATGGACCTTGAAAAATCCATACAAACGTCTCTAATTTTAGGCAGCGTCCCCCAAAACCATATAAAACTCTTAAAATTTTTATGATTTCCGTGATACTCTTTAAAATGGGCAAACATAGCGACTTTCATCTCAGCTTCTTTCAAATAGTATGTGCATGACGATATTTTACAGTTGTTACAAAACTGATGATGATATGTTTCGATCACTACTTCATATAGTACAAGTGTGAAAATTTTTTATAGAGGTTTGACTGAGGTTTTCATTACAAGTCCATTTTGTGATTATGTACATGACGAACAGGTAAAGCGTAACCATTTGTCTTGAATCTGTCGTGAACCACGATGAATGTCGTCACTCAATCGTGCATTATCGTAACCCTTACCATTGGTTGCGAGAAAATTACGAATTCAAGACAACATTCGAAACGAATAGAATTCGAGGAAATGAGTCGGCAACTGCGTCAACGATCACGTGGGAAAGAAGGCAGCCCACGCTTCGCGAACGAAGGGCATTTTGCGTGTTGTCTCCGTAGGTGTTGGTTTTCACCGTGGAAGTCGGAGAGCGAGGTAAGTGAGTGAGTTTTTTTCATTTTCTGAAGTTTGTCATGAATTTCTTAAAAGGTGTTTTCTCAATATGTCACAGCTTTCGAAGTACGGGTGAACTTGGCTGAATAAATTGCTTTGACAGATGCTTTCAAGTTGTCGATCGATGCAAAACTCGGCGTAGACTTTCTGAAATGTTCTTCGTCTTGTTTATTCAGTACCTCTCGCTCGCTCGGCCGCTTCGCAACCTAAACAACGGCCCCCAGAAATTCATAAGGTCGACTTGTGGCAAGTCTAAGCTCGGCGCCATAGAGTTACTCCTGTGCATGCGAAGACACGAATTAAAAGGTTTATAAGCCCCATATATCGGGAGACAAAAGCCGAAAACATCTATCATTGCCCGAACGTCTGCGAAAGCTGTGGACAGTTTATATGCACGAATTTGTTTAACAGCTAGTAATCTTCTCGATAGCTACTAACTAATTAAAGTTAATTTTTAGCGAACCTAGCCTTGGTATCAGAACTAGTAGTTTTGTTTACAATGAACCAGTCAATGTTAAGCCCCCCCCCCCGGGGGCGGGGGGGAGGCATACCCAGAGGGTATTTGACATTTTTGCCTATTTTTATGTCAAATGCTTTACCCAGGGGGAAAACACTGATGTCAAATACCCCTTCCATGATTTCTAAATTTTGTTTGAGTTAGATGATGCAAATTACAATGCAATTTATTTCTTTGTTACTCTAAAAAGATTAAACAAACTTTATATCACATGAGATCTTCTGCAATGCAGAGAGGGCACTTCCAGTCATAGTCATTAAACCGCGCAGCCGGAGGCTGGGCGGTTTCTTGCTCTGCCTTCGGTTTATTTATTTATTTTTTTTGTTTTGTCGGTGAGCAGACCCAAACTCCGACTCACTCGGCCAATTGTTGTCACCGGATGATGTCATCATCAGCCAATTACAGGCCATTTTTCAGCTCTTTTCCTCATATCCCCCCTCAGGAGCATTTTGTCAAGTTAGCAAATTAACTCTTCAGAGAGAACATGGCCGTCTGTGAGAAATGTTTATTTGGTCAAAATTGGGCCAAAATCCGTTGGAGATGCACATCAGGACATTTGCAAGGATAAAGAATGTAACTTAGGACCAGTTGCTGGCTATTAAGGCTGAAATTATCCAGAGTTCAGTTGTATTTTCATTTTGCGTGCGAAACAGAAGATTTTGTAACGTGGAATTTTTGTTTCTGTTCACTTTCGAAGGGTATAT
>JAHPZR010037032.1:5000-32500 GCA_019787425.1 Platygyra sinensis
AGTGGCATGAGCAGGCATCGCAAACTACAATTTCGTCCAAAGGGTACCGAACGAGATATTAGAAAGTTGTTTCGAGAAAGTACCATAAAATATTAGAAAGTGTAATTTCGAAAAAGTACCATAAATCTCGTGTTCAAAAATATTTTGCTGGTTTCTTAGTCGATACTTTGAGGAAATTGAATTAACTCTGTCTTCCTTCGCCGCTGGGTACTGCGATGACCAATGAGTGCTGACGTCACTACCCGAAGAGTATAGCGCCTCAGTATCTTCCTACTCCCTGTAACGCGCTGCAGTAACTGTTAAAGTGATCGCTAAGATTGACTTAAACCAAATTTGTAGTTTAAATACTTGAACTATGTGCACAACTGTGCGTTACCAAATCAAGCGACGCCATTATCACGTACTGCTGGCATTACATGCAATCTGAGATCAACACCTTTCTCGCTCGGTAGGTCCAGAACCATTGACATCACACATACGGAAAAGCCGTGTAAAAACTCTTAGCGAAATGAATGAATGAATGAATGAATGAATACCTTTATTTAAGTGTCAGACTAAAATAGCAGTAGATAACCACTAAATGGGGACACTATAAAATAAATTGAAAATGACTAAATCTATATATTAATTAAAAAAAAAAAAAAAAAAAAAAAAAAAAAAAAGGCAAAATGCTAATTGAGCTTGAAATTCTAAGATTGGTTAACATGCTAAAATATTTACAATATGTACAAGATAAAATTTATAACTGTTGGATCGTTAAAAACTTTTTTTTACATTAAGTACTGCATAAAATACAGTTGGTACAGTGATTATCGGTCAGTAAAGTATTTAGATCAATCTTACGGATATTTATCTTGAAAGATGATAATGTTGGCAGTTCTCTAATGTTCTTAGGTACAATATTCCATAACTTAGGTCCAGTGTATCTGATAGAGTGCTTACCATATGTTGCTGTATTAAATCTAGGAATAACAAATTCTTTGTTACGTAAGGCATATTTCGTATCAGACCTCCGAAATAGGTCAGCAATATGCCTTTCTAATCTAAGATGTTCACATTCTCAGGTCCTAAATGCACTTAGGGCTAAAAACATCCTAATTGTGCGTTTTTCCTTACTTACTTACGGTGAAAATCAAACAATCGTGGCCAAAAGTCCTTGGGACATTTACGTAATTTAACGATTTATCTGTGTTTTAATACTGAAGTTTAATAAAGCGCTGCTTTTCTTTTAAATACGGGTTACTTTTCACCACCCCTCCAATACAATGTTGAAAATCAGCAGAAATTGGGGGTCGAGGCTAGACAATTGAGGTTGTATTCGCGTCTGACGTGTGGTACAAACGCCGAAAGTGAAAATTTGTCCCAGAACTCCTGCCCATGATTGCAGATTCTAGGCCGTCCAAGTTCAGTGTCGCTGTGGTTAGTTCTCGATCAGTTTTCCATCCACAAGCGCATCGAATGGGCAGGTTCTACATCAGTATTTTGGTGTAGTTTACGAGCTTTAATGACCCTAAAATCTCTAAAAAATTAAACTGAATTATTCCCGACAAAGTCGTTGGCTCACAAATCATGCGAAAGTAAATGCATATTTCACGGATCACGAAAAAATCGAAAACCAGTTTCCCCGAGGACGGAAAAATATAGATTCACGAATCACGGAAAAATAAATCCTCATTCACGCTTCACGCAAAGCAAAAATGCCCGTTCACGCGTATAGGGGACCCTCATTTATCGGTTTAATATGTCATTACGTGCATGTAGCTGATTCACATAGGCGAACAACTAGGGGGAGTGTCAGATTCTTCGCATACGTTACACGCGGACCCACGTGTACTGTCACGTTTTTTAGCGACTCGTTATGTAATGTTTTGTTTGTACAGTGGGGCGAGTTTCAAATTTCAACTTATCGATACACTGACACCACCACATGAACGATCATGTTGAGATTGGTCACTTGACCAGGTATGATGCTTTGAGGGTGAACAGAGACCAAGTTATGGACCTTGAAAAATCCATACAAACGTCTCTAATTTTAGGCAGCGTCCCCCAAAACCATATAAAACTCTTAAAATTTTTATGATTTCCGTGATACTCTTTAAAATGGGCAAACATAGCGACTTTCATCTCAGCTTCTTTCAAATAGTATGTGCATGACGATATTTTACAGTTGTTACAAAACTGATGATGATATGTTTCGATCACTACTTCATATAGTACAAGTGTGAAAATTTTTTATAGAGGTTTGACTGAGGTTTTCATTACAAGTCCATTTTGTGATTATGTACATGACGAACAGGTAAAGCGTAACCATTTGTCTTGAATCTGTCGTGAACCACGATGAATGTCGTCACTCAATCGTGCATTATCGTAACCCTTACCATTGGTTGCGAGAAAATTACGAATTCAAGACAACATTCGAAACGAATAGAATTCGAGGAAATGAGTCGGCAACTGCGTCAACGATCACGTGGGAAAGAAGGCAGCCCACGCTTCGCGAACGAAGGGCATTTTGCGTGTTGTCTCCGTAGGTGTTGGTTTTCACCGTGGAAGTCGGAGAGCGAGGTAAGTGAGTGAGTTTTTTTCATTTTCTGAAGTTTGTCATGAATTTCTTAAAAGGTGTTTTCTCAATATGTCACAGCTTTCGAAGTACGGGTGAACTTGGCTGAATAAATTGCTTTGACAGATGCTTTCAAGTTGTCGATCGATGCAAAACTCGGCGTAGACTTTCTGAAATGTTCTTCGTCTTGTTTATTCAGTACCTCTCGCTCGCTCGGCCGCTTCGCAACCTAAACAACGGCCCCCAGAAATTCATAAGGTCGACTTGTGGCAAGTCTAAGCTCGGCGCCATAGAGTTACTCCTGTGCATGCGAAGACACGAATTAAAAGGTTTATAAGCCCCATATATCGGGAGACAAAAGCCGAAAACATCTATCATTGCCCGAACGTCTGCGAAAGCTGTGGACAGTTTATATGCACGAATTTGTTTAACAGCTAGTAATCTTCTCGATAGCTACTAACTAATTAAAGTTAATTTTTAGCGAACCTAGCCTTGGTATCAGAACTAGTAGTTTTGTTTACAATGAACCAGTCAATGTTAAGCCCCCCCCCCCGGGGGCGGGGGGGAGGCATACCCAGAGGGTATTTGACATTTTTGCCTATTTTTATGTCAAATGCTTTACCCAGGGGGAAAACACTGATGTCAAATACCCCTTCCATGATTTCTAAATTTTGTTTGAGTTAGATGATGCAAATTACAATGCAATTTATTTCTTTGTTACTCTAAAAAGATTAAACAAACTTTATATCACATGAGATCTTCTGCAATGCAGAGAGGGCACTTCCAGTCATAGTCATTAAACCGCGCAGCCGGAGGCTGGGCGGTTTCTTGCTCTGCCTTCGGTTTATTTATTTATTTTTTTTGTTTTGTCGGTGAGCAGACCCAAACTCCGACTCACTCGGCCAATTGTTGTCACCGGATGATGTCATCATCAGCCAATTACAGGCCATTTTTCAGCTCTTTTCCTCATATCCCCCCTCAGGAGCATTTTGTCAAGTTAGCAAATTAACTCTTCAGAGAGAACATGGCCGTCTGTGAGAAATGTTTATTTGGTCAAAATTGGGCCAAAATCCGTTGGAGATGCACATCAGGACATTTGCAAGGATAAAGAATGTAACTTAGGACCAGTTGCTGGCTATTAAGGCTGAAATTATCCAGAGTTCAGTTGTATTTTCATTTTGCGTGCGAAACAGAAGATTTTGTAACGTGGAATTTTTGTTTCTGTTCACTTTCGAAGGGTATATTCAATGCGCTATAAAGGTATTGCGGCTGGCCATGGAATACGATGACGGTAATAAATGTAAGATCGTGTTTACTTCGCCAGAAGCAATGGTGGAATTTTCTGAGGAAAAAAAGTTAAAACTTAGCCTTAGCGCTTGTAAATTTATATTCGTTTAAAAGGTCAAGGTATTTTTTTCCTTAGACGTAAACAAACCTCTCCGATTACAACACGCTATGCAAAGAATATTATCATTGAATCACGCAACTTGTACTGTTCACTTTCGCTGTGGAATCGATCACGCAACTTATGATCTGTTGACCCGTCAATATACTAAAAATCCAGAGCTTTGTAGTGTGCGCTGTGGAGATGAATTTGGCTTCAAATTTTACTGGAACGGAGCGCTTAACCCTGTACTATGATTCTGTGGAGGAATTGGGGCGGCTGGCATCTTTTTTTCACTTCAAGAAGGAGTGACTTTAAAACCGAGTATGTAGCTTTTACTCTTCTTACGAGAGGAAACTTAGAAAACGATAAATCGCTTAAAAGGTTTCAAGCCGCGCTGAAACGCAAGATGACTATAAAAAAGACTACAAGGCATTGAGGTCAGTTACTTTTATTACACTGAAAATTTACTAAAATTTAGGCTAAAATGTCTATTGACGTTTGTCGCGTGTCATTGCTGATGTTATTAAAAAGCTGTATGTTCACCTCATTAGACCTCTCAAGTGTGGTCTACTCATCAAGGCTGTACAACTTCGAGCGACTAAGCTCATGGTTGGGAATAGGATTTCTTACAAAGAACGTTTGAATAAGACTGGTTGATGTAGCTATCTTCTAGAAGAATCTATTTACTCTTCATTTTTTTCATTCAAATGCCTGCATAGTTATCATGGCCTCGATATCTCTAATTATTACACGTTGTAGTCACCATCTGTCTTCTCATTGGCTAAAAGCCTACAGTTAATTCTGGGAAACAGCGCAACCTACAGATTATTCACTAATATGTACAATGTACCTACAGATTAGTGAATAATCTGTAGGTTGACGTGCAATGCATGATTTCCAAGAGCAATGTCAAGTTCAGGGACAGCGAAGTAATAATGGCTTCTCGATTCACTTCATCGATAATGCGTTTGTCGTTATTTTCTTCAAAACAATGTATAATAAAACAATTATTAGATTCGGTTTTTGTGATATCCGGAATAATCAAGGTCTCGGTTAGTGTTATCAGCCTCAGGCTTCGGCTTCGGCTTCGGCTGATAACACTTACCTCGACCTTGATTATTCCGGATATCACAAAAACCTCATCCAATAATTGTTTATTATCTGCAGTTATATAATTCTGAGCATGAACCCGATATTTTGAGTTAGTTGGTCAGTTACTTCTATTACACTGAAAATTTACTAAAATTTAGGCTAAAATGTCTATTGACCTTTGTCGCGTGCCATTGCTGATGTTATTCAAAAAGCTGTATATCTACCTCGTTAGACCTCTCAAGTGTGGTCTACTCATCAAGCTTATTTAAGCGATATGGCAGAGGCTGTACAACGTCGGGCGACTAAGCTCATGGTTGGGAATAGGATTTCTTACAAAGAACGTTTGAATAAGACTGGTCTAATGTAGCTATCTTCTAGACGAATCTATTTACTCTTCATTTTTTTTTTCATTCAAATACCTGCATAGTTATTATGGCCTCGATATCCCTAATTATCTGCAGTTTTATAATTCTGAGCACGAACCCGATATTTTGAGGAACACTGAACTAACTTTTAAAACTAACTATGCAAGAACAGAATTATTTAGGTCGTCTTTTTTTCCTAGAGTTGCTCGTCTTTGGAAAAATTTACCTATATCTATTCGGAAGAGGGAATCACAAATCAATGTTCAAAAAAGACCTAAGACTAAACTGTTTTGCTACTGATAGCAGAGATTTAATGTAATTGTTATTTAATTTCAGTCAGCATTATTTTTGTAACACATAATATTTTACTATATTCGTTTCATAATACTGCCTGTCATTATAGATATTTTATTCATGTTCTTGTTTTACATATATTGTTTCTGGTGGCCTTTATCACCAGGGAAGTTCATTCCTGCTGCTAGGTCTTCCAGCAGCTATTTATTTATATGTTTGTATGTACATATGTACTTAAAAGTAAAATAAAGTACAAACCCTTTGTAACATAACACCTTCATTTGCTGAAAGGCGAGAGTCACGTTTCGCGTAATTAAAGTCGGTTGTTATGTAACAGTAGATGATGGTGGTAACTATATCACGTTTCACAAGCTGAACGTTTGCGTAAAGATTAAAAAGATAACAAACGCGCAGTCGGACAGTGTGAGTAACCGTGAGTTTTAAAGCGTGGTACCATATCGGAAGCCCGAACGCTATAAAGAAGCTAACCATTAACCCCTTGCATTAACCCTAACCCTAATCGGTATTTTCAGTGCTTAGGCCTATAATCAGTATTTACTTTGTGTACGCATCACAAGGTATCCACGGGCGGTTTGAGATATGGAAACAAGTCCTAACCATCTTTTAAATTGTTTCCGGGTAATGTTTTCTCGCCAAACGTTGTTGCTAAATGTTACGTAATGTTTTTGTGAGCGCAAGAGTTAAAAAAGCGCGGTTTTAATTTTTTCAAAAATTCTTGTTATTTGGGATCTCGAAGCCAATGCAGCACTGGTGGGAACTAATCATGATAGAAGTTTGATAATGATCAGTAACAATTATCTGAAAAATTAATATTTCAATTACCTTATTTGTGCTCTCTTTTCATACTCAGACTATCAATCATTCATAAGAATAACACTGAGATCAAAACACTCACCTCCTTTGACAAATTCTTGAAATCACCTTGCTGCCACAGCCTTTTTTATGTCTTACTGTATCCCAGGCCTTGTAAAGGCGGCATTTTCCAAGCGCCTTTTCATGAGGTTTTTAAGTCCACTGCGATAATGAATATTCAGAAGTTAACAGGCAAATTTTATACGATCACCTGTGTGTGAAGGACACCACACGAAGTAACTTTCAAAATGGCACTCCCAAGGAGCTCTGGGTGTAATTTCAAGATGACGGGACTAGGCTCCAGGCTCCTGTAGATTTTGTCAAATTACCCCACCCTCGGGAACTTGTGTTATGTCAAACCTTTAACCATTCCTCACCCACAGGAAAGGAAATACTGCCAAATCTCCCGGGGTCGGCCTCCCCCCAACCCCCCACATTGACTGGTGCATAACTGTTACCTGAGGAAAAGTTTAAGCAAAACTTACCATGCAATGATGAGTCTTGTTGTGGCCTTGCCACCATCTTGTGCTAAAGAATTTCGTGGCCATTCCAAAATAGTTAAACAAGTGAAACGACGCAGAGACCGAGAGCCGTCTAGATTACCAAAAAGGATTATAAGATCCATAAAAAAGGGAAAAGTTAGGTGCAAGCTGAAGTGTATTCTCAGAAAATATACTCCTAAATCGTCTAGATTGTATGGCTTAAGGACTCACTATAAGTTATGGTATGTAACATCTGCACAAATGTGAATGTTTTTTCAGTAACTTTTTAAAACTAAAAAGTGTGACAGCAAGCAAACTTTTGCAAAATAACAAACAAATAACTAGTTCTTCCCTAAATAATCACAAAATAACTAAATCAACCACAGTACCAAATGACACTGTGTCTTGAGAATGAAGCCTTTGACATCTGGTGATATCAAGTTAAATCCAGGCCCTGAACAAAATTTAAAGGGTTAAACTATATTGTCAGTTGGTTCCACTATGTTGTTAAACATGCGATTACGTCAGCTAGGATTGAGACCTGTTGATGTTGGTGGTGAAGGCGACTTTTTTTTTCTGAGTAGTTTCTCATCACTTACTCATTAGACAAGCTGGTGTTCAATACCTTAGTGATAACCCTGAACGTCTTACTGAAAGCAATACTGAGAATTCATGGAATGAATGTATGAATAATATGTCGATGCAAGGTACATGGTGCGATGCACTGTTTGTACAAGCAGTTGCAGACTGTCAAAATGTAGGAATTCATATTATAGAATCTCATGAAAATTTTGCTGGGGAAACTTTGATAGAGGCACATTACGCCTCTATTTAGCACATCACCCACCAACAACAATATTGAGACAACACCTTTTAAGAAATTCATGACAAACTTAAGAAAATGAAAAAAGCTCACTCATGCACTTGGTTTTCCAATGTCCACAGTGAAAACCAAAAGCTACGAAGACAAAACGCAAATGTCCATCGTTCGTGAAGTGTGCGTTGCCTTGTTTCCGATGTGATTGTCGAATTTCCAAATATCAGACACATGTACGCATTGCGTACCTATTTTTAATCCTTGCTTATGTCCATCTCTGAGGGATTTTGGCCCAATTTTGACCAAATAAACATTTTTCCCCGGCAACCATTTTCTTCATGAAAATTTAATTCACTTACTTAACAAAAACTCTCCTGAGGGGGGATGTGACAACTATCACGTGATAGAAATCGAGAGCGAATAATCTAATTGTTAAATAGAAACATGAGTGAAAGTTTTTGAGAACTTGAAAAAGTTGTAGTAACACTCGCCTGTAGCTCATGTTCCCACAGCATTTCACATTCTCCCAAACTTGTATTTGCATTTCTTTAACTCAATAGAAACACTGTACATGTTTTCTGTTTCTTAAATGAAATTTGTAAAAGAATCCTTTAGAATATTGTAAGTGTAGTTTATATATTTTAACTATATATTTGTATGTTTTAAATGCAAATAAAGTTGTTACAGATGTGTAAATTTCCATTTTAACTGTTTTAGTGCCATGAGTGAAATTTTTTCGCTTTGTTCTCATTCCTAACAATGACAGTGTTTCCAGCATAGCTAACCTCTTTCACATTTTTAGACTCTTAGATTTCATCATGGAGAGCCGAGAGAGCCTAACTGACCTTTTGGGAGAATTGCATAGTAACATAGATATGTTGCAAAAGGCAATTGCAGAAATTGGTCAGATGAAAGCGAGCTTGAAGATGACATCCTTAGATGTGAAGTCACAGATCCGGGACAGTGTCAGCCGCCATCTGGAGGCATTACGAAACCGAGAAACCTGGTTGCTTGGGCAAGTTGAGGTGGTTCAGCATGTTAAAGAAGATTCATTGCAACAGCAACAATCAGAACTCAACAAAGCTCTTGGAAGACTGCAGTCACTTTGTGTATTACTGGAGCAGACTGGTGAAGTGCTTAACACTGAGAGCCTGGAAGATCTTGTAAGGGAAAGGTTATCTGCTCTTGGTGACCTGAACTTTTCTCCTGAGGAAACGAAGGTTATTAACTTTGCTGCCCAGAATTTTGAACTTCAAGAGCTCATACAGAAGTTTGGAGTTGTGGTTTCTGATAACCCTAGTGTTGACAAGCAGATAGTTCCCTGCTTTCAAATGCTTGGACTTGGTAAGAAGAATTCCTTCTTCACTCCATCAGGGCCAAGTGAAAAGTGGCTCATGAAGACCATTGATGCAAACACTTCACAAGATACTCCCAAAATCCCTTCCACTGAGTTAAATATCCAAGACTGGCTGCAGCAGAAGACATTGCCAGGCACCAGTACCACAGAAAGCTCAGTCCCTTTTTCTAAGCAGCATCCAATAGAGCATTGGTTATCGAAAGGCCCATCAAAGACTTCTACAGCAGAAAAAGAAAATTCTTTGGAAACACCAGGAAACAAGAGGCCAGACAATAACAAAGATGCAACTATGGTAAAGAACCAAACATCAGAAATCCAGGGGTGGCTTTTGGATTCTTCCAGAACATGTGAATCTGCTATAATGCCCTCAAACCAGTTCAACTATTACAAAGTTGTGAAAATATCAGAATCAAGCCAATGGTTGAAGAAGTCTGGAATCACAGACGATGTACTTCCTGCTTCAGATGCTGACGAGTGGCTGAAGAAGAAAGTCGAAAGTGCAGGCAGTACAAAATTCTCAAGAAGTGTTAGTACACAGTCATGTTCAGATCGCTCTTGTGGATTGTCATCAGAGTGTTCTGACATGGAATTAGATGACACCTTGAGTGAGATGTCGGAATGGCTGGCAATACGAAAAGAAGATGGTGAAAACAACAGTGGCAGTGAGGCTTTCTCAAGTGATCTTGCTGGTGAAGTACCTGATAACGATAGATGGCTTTTCAAGCAATCACCTAAAACCAATATCTTAGCCCAGGACTACACTGGTATTAAAGAATATAAAGATAATCTGGCTGCTCAATCTACTCAGCAGTGGCTGCATCCTTGCCGTGAGCAAACGTTTAATAATGGAGATGCTGAAGAGTTGGCAGCAAGTGGAATGAAGTCTTACATTGACTCTCTTCCAGTTGATAAGAACCTCTGGCTTTTAAACCCTTCTACAGATAAAGACATATGCAAGTGGCTGGCAGATAGCTCATTTCAGAGGTGTAAGAACTGTTCAACCATGTGTTCTAAAGGCGTGTTTAAAGTCTTTGATCAGATAGCAAGTTCCAAGGATGGTTGGCTGCTGTCACAAGAACTATTCTGAGAGTCTTTAAAAAGAGCCCAAGGTATCAGTATGACATTTGTAGTGTTTTCTGCCTCTTATTTTCAATGACATGTTTTGCAGTGTTCAAGACCAAAACAATTAAAGCACTGGTAATTAGAAGCTGTTACTTGTAAATGAACACTTGCAACCTGTTGTATATTTTGTGTTCCAGAAAAATATCTATACTATCCTCTCCCTTAGAATTTCGAGTGTCCCTATGTGGGGACACTCGAATATGGATATTTTCTGGAGCCACATTATCCATTTTTTTGAAAGAGAGTGTAGAGCATGGATTTGCATATGTAGAAATTAACACAATTAAAGTTACACGATAAATTGAATGTTAGGAGATCTCGGAAAAAATCCGAGTCCCAGATGGGATTTGAACCCACGACCCTCCGTGATCTAGTCGGATGCTCTAACCACTGAGCTACTGGAGACTATGGTGAGCAGTAGCTCAGTGGTTAGAGCATCCGACTAGATCACGGAGGGTCGTGGGTTCAAATCCCATCTGGGACTCGGATTTTTTGCGAGATCTCCTAACATTCAATTTATCATGTAGTTGTTGTTTCATCTTTAATATACAATTAAAGTTGACACTAAAAGTGTAGTTGCAAGAAGCAGAATTATCAATTAGTAGGAAAAAATAAGAAAAGAAAGAGAAAAGAAAAGAATAGAAAGGATGATTAGAAGCAGGGTCTTCTATCAAACATTTTACTTGTAAATATGGAATTGATTGAAAGAACCTGCACAGCGCGTTATTTCATTCATTAGGGTCTGCATGCAGTTCCTAGGAGTGAGAATTGTTTCACCAGCAGAAAAATTCTTTGATTAGAAGCAGGGGCTTCTATCAGGAATGCTCATAGATATTGAATGTAGCCGAGAGAACTTTTAGGAACATGTAATTTTCACTCTGACACAGTCACACAATTATGAGAATGCAATTCCTAGAAGCAAATTAAATCAATACGTTGTAACAGAAAAAAAGAGCTATATTGCTCTTCAAGTAGAACTTCATTGTAGGCCAATTGTCATAAGTGCAAAATACTTGTAACATGCAGAACAGATTGTTTGTTTAAGGCCCGTTTCAGACGCCGTGCTAAAGTCGTGCCGAACTAAATTCAATTTGGCTCGACTGTAGCACGACATTGGCACGACTTGGTTTCAAACGTCGAGCCATCGTCAAGCTTAATTCACTCACTGGGAATTCACTGGACGTTTAGAAAAGAGACGATATTACGAACCAGCGGTCCAACGGATAAATCCAAAATGATAGTTTTAGTTATTTACTTATTTAGTTCGGCACGGCAATAGCACGCCGTTTGAAACCATGCCGTGCCAAAGTCGGGTAGCACGACAGAGCTTGCCGTGCTACACGGCAAAGTCGAACCTAATTCTTAAATGGTTTCAAACGCCGTGCTACAGCCGCGCCAAAGTCGAACCTAAATAATGAATTGAGTTCGGCACGACTTTAGCACGGCGTTTGAAACGGGCCTAACCCTGGTTTTCTCTCGAGAAACCATGAAATATAAGAATTTACTATTTTTCTATTTGTACATTATCCATCCATTATTGGATGCCTTGTGTAGGTAAGCTACATGTACATGTAGCATGGTTACATGCCAATTAACAAATAAAGAAGCCTAAGCCGTGTATTACACTGTGATAAAACTCGTTGGTCATTTGAGAACACGAGGGAAATGTAGAAAACACGAGCCGCAGGCGAGTGTTTTCTACATTTCTCGAGTGTTCTCAAATGACCGGAGTGTTTTATCACAGTGTAATACATGGCTTAGGCTTCTTCATTTGCTTTAAAATATAGATTTTATGCGCGCAAAACAATAAAACACGCTTTTTCTATGTTTTATACTCTGGTAAAACGTAGGTTTTTGACCAATCAGAGTGCATGCAGGGTCCTATCTATATTTTAATTCCTAATCAAGTTGCATAGAGCTGTAAGTGCAGGTCCTGCGTCTGGGATTTTATGTTACTTGAGTACTTTTGTCAAGAAAAGCTTGTCTCATTTTAGTTAAAACCTTTTAGGGTTGTGCCTGTAAAATTATTTTCTGTTGAGTTTAACCGCTGGTTTAACTTGGAGTGCTGAACATGGCTAATGTGATGTAGCTGGAGAAAAGCCTCCGACCCTTGGTGAAAACCCTTTTTGTCATTTCTTTTTACTTTAAGTTTCAACAAGTGCTTCACTTATTTATACCTAGAGACAAGCAATTTTACTGATTAGACAGTAGAAACATTCACTTCATCATCATGACTGACAGATTTCTTGAGCTTACATCTTCAATATGTCTGCTGTAGGGAGCCACCTTAACAATCAGAAAATTAATGTGAGCTCAAATATTCATTCAGCTGATAGTTGACAAGGGGGTGAAGCCCTGTATTAATCAGCTAAGTTGATAGAAACTCAGACTGAGTATTCTGATCTGCTTAATCATATAACTCATTGGTTGATTTAGTTAATGTTGCATGGTTTTTATCATTGAGACAAACTTGTTAATTTTGATGGCTTTGAATACTTTTGCTCTTGGAGGGCCTTTTATCTATCCATTCTAAGTGACTGTGTCTATTGCAATCCACCTTTTCAGCCACTTGGTTATGCTAATTGCAATAGATCCTGGTGTGTCCTTAGAAAGGAATTTGAATTAAAGGAACTAAAAAGGTTTGCTCTGAGAGTTACAAAACAGTTGGGAATATCCCTTGTTTTTTTTAGCAATACCCTATAAGGCCGTGCTTTGTTAACCACAGTATGGTCTGGTGGGAGTTAATGCATTTGACCGGCTACATCTCTGTGATCAAAAGTTAAAAACTGATTGTTTCTAGTACAGTGTGTTGTAACTTTAATAGGGAAAGTTTATGTTGGTTGTGACATGTAAATGTAGATAAGTTTTATGAACATGTATTTAATCTGGGAGCCGGGTGAATTATACCGGAGGCTACTGCTACTTCATAGGGACACTAGGATCTAGGACAGGAATAATGTGTGCAGGTGCTTGGTTTATATCTATGTATTACTGTATTGTAAACTGTTATGCATTCATTAAGTCAATTGCCTGTAGTTAATAAGTGGATTCAAATTCCATGTTTCAGTGTGTCTGTTCACTAACAGAGCAGAGATGACAAGGAAAACGTGGTAAGAACAAAAAAGGGGCACGTGGGGTGATAGCCAAGTGTGTCACTGATGTTCTTACCACGTTTTGATGTCATCTGTGATCTATTACTGAACAGATACATGGAAACGCGGAATCTTTTTGTTTTAGATAATAAAGAAACTAAAAGAAGTTATAATTATGTCATGTATAACAACTATACGTTTGTCTTCTTAATTAAGAACCAATCATAAGAGAACAGTGTGACTTCTTGTATAATTTTTAAAAGCAATAAAATTGGACATTGTTTTGCCATCAATTTCCTGACTGTTTCAATGCTTCTGTGTGAAAAATGTAAGTAAAGCTACATACACCGTAGCGATGACATCGGTAAAGTGATTACTGGTATTTTAAGGTGATTCCTCACATCTGCACTGCGCATCCTTTCTGCGCATAATTTATGGCGTCATTTAGTGGGCCCTCGTGCACGCGTGTATTGAAAAGAGTGGATTTGCCTTAATATTGAGCTCTATCAGTTGAAAAGTGGCTATAGCTCACCAATGAGAACGGGTACCCCAACTTTTTTCCAGTCATTGTAACCGAATCAACTTATCATAAACTTTGCTTGAGAAAAAACTAATCTGAAAACTAAGCTGAAAATTGAGTAAATAAGGAAAATAGCAGATACACTGTGGTCTTTTCTATTTTGCCGTTTGGTAATGATGTCAAGAAATTTGGTTGAAATTTTAGTCAAGAATTCAGTGTTTTGTCTAAATCAAACACAAAAAGTTTATTTGTGACCGACATAATGATTGACTCTAGTTTGATGCTTTTTCTCGCGTGCCTCGTCACAAATATTTTACAATTATTACTGGGAATGCGTTCTTCTAATAAGCATTATATGATGCCAAAATGGGGCGTTTTCAATGCATCACTGCTCCTTAATGGGCACCCCCCTTTTTTATTTCAAAATTGCATACTCTGGAAAGTTGGGGTTATAGTTGCGCCTCAATTTATTCATTGTTACCAAAATACACTTTACTTGAAGTACCTAAACTTAGATTATCAGCGTTACCCTTGAGCTCTGACGCGCGTGACTGTGACACACACCACTTCCTTGTAATGCTGACAAATGTGCTGACATATTAGTTCTGACATATTAGTTCCTAATTACTGGCTCCCTTCTTCTTGTCTTGTCACGTTGAAACCCTGCATACAATCTTGGACAAAATAAATGGAACATCTGGACCACCCCTCCCCCCATTTCAATGATACCAAAATGGCGCGCTTTTGCTCCTTCGTGCATTCATCATTGCTTTGGGGGATGGGGGATAATTGTTCCATTTTATACTGTCCAAGATTGTAGGTGAGATTTATTCAAACTAGTCGTATTGTACATTGTACAGCCAAAACGCTGTACTATTCTGGGTTTACCATACAAGAAAATTGCATTAGGGTTTATCTGTCATCAGCATTCACGATATCCGCTGTTCCTGCTAATCAGGACGATCTCTGGTAGCTCCTAAGCCCTCCTAACGCAAGTCTCTTTTGGGATGTCATGCAACGCTCCCATTGCGTGACATCCCAAAAAACGGCGGACGATCGAGGAGGAGACTATCCTAATGCCGGCGCGCAACAAGCGAGATGACTGCGCGCCTTCCACTCTTTAATTTTCTAGTCTATGAACACACCAAGCTTTAAGTTCGAAATAAAATAAAAAGCTAGCTTTTATTGTCGTTTCATTTCATTTCCACTCTGCTGCACAATAACCTATTCGTGCGTCACTCATCAGTGAGTACATACGCTCTGTAGAAGCCCAAATTAAAAGTTTAAGCGAAGACCGGTGATATGACAACACCCCTAGTACGTATAAGTTCCACATCCCCTGCTATAGCTTCATACAAAAGCCTCTGTGCTTCGCGCCTTTGTTTACATACTTTGGCGAAGTGTTCCGTAGTCCCAAGGGCCTATGCCCACCCAAAGCCCCTTATGAAGTAATATATTGAGTCCAGCCGGCACAAAACCAATATTTTACGCCAGAAGGTCAAGTGAAAAAACCAAAGTAATGTTTGTGTTTAAAATGCAGTGTTGATAGAGGAATTATCCGTAATGTTTGCCCGGCTGTTCACGACACTATCATTCAAATCTTCCTTTTTCTCGTCATCTTTTTCTTTTTCCTTGTCTTGCTCTATATAATCCAAGGCGATGTTTTGTATGCCTAGCTCTGCGCCCTCTTCTGAGTCCATGGTTTCAGCTGTCGGCGTCCCTCTCGTCTCCGGTAGAGTCATGCACAGTACGCTTGCCAGCAATGCATTAGAACCCATGATACCATACGGTAGGAGAGGATGCACACGAGTCTGTTCAGGAATGATAAGAATTGACATTCAACTGCAACTAAATACAGATTGCTGACCACGGCACGTGACATGAGAAAACAGATCAATTTTATTTGACAAAGTTTCGCAGTGCCCTTTTTTTCTTGTCAACGAGTAATTTTAGCTTGCTATCTGTGCTAATATAGCGCTCAAGAACACTTTTTGGATATCTTACAAAGCTTTAAACAACCACAGTTGATAGCTTTAAAAGAGAGTTTGCTCTGACAATTCATTGAATGATAAAACAATTATCCCACGTTGTTATATGAACTCGATGCTTACTTCATTGTGACTGGCTGAGAGCAATTTATCGTTAATTTTAATTTGAATTCATCGCAAATTAAGCCGCAGCGTGCATAATTTTCTCAATCATATGATAACTGAGTAATCGTAGTACACTTCTTGTGATATTTGAAAATTCTCTCGAAGGCTTGCACAATCTTGAGAGAATTTTCAAATATCACTAGTGGTGTAAACCCTTCAGTTGCAATGGCAATCATACGTTGGATTACCTATACTTATCTGGCGCAATATCGTTGGATGTAATCATTAGTAGAACCTCGGCCTGCGTACGGCCTCATCAGCTTAGTCTGAGCTAAGTAGTAAGGCAATAGGAATTAAACGTGATTTTGCAAAATGACCGTCATTTTTATCGCCCAGAGCCAGCCTAATATCCGACACTGTCGACACTACACCAGATAATTTTGAAAACGGAGGTTTCACTCTGAAAACGCATCAAATGTTTTCCGTTCACACGACTCCGGAGGGATTTGGAAACGCAACCGCACAATCACCGCCGGGCAATTTTGGATTTGAGTTGACCAAAACTCGGGCTGGGAAATATAATGATTATCGTAACCTCATCGTTTTTGAAAAGCGTCGTATTCTAAAAATTTTCTGCCCACACTAAAATACAAAGTCGGCTTTTCAAATTCCTCTTAGTGTGCAAAGGACTTCAGAGAATCCCACACGGTATTTACTTACCAGATGAACAATATATGGAGACGTGAATGAACCAACCCGGCCAGCAGATGTGGAAGAACCCATTCCAATGTTTCTTGAAGTAAGAAAAAATAGCAAAATTGAATGCGTCGATTTGGTTTAACTCTGATTTATTGTGGTATTAGTTTCGAGGCTGTAGCCACCCAGAACAAACCTCCCTTGGGTACCATTATTACCCCGAGAGTTTTTCGCAACAAAGGGTTGCACGATAAAGAAACCCGTCTGTATCACTTCACAAATTCTTCAAACTGGTATCCATTGCTTCATTGAAGAATTTTCAGTCTGTATGATCCGCATTCATCTTTGTTTTTTTAAGAAAATAGTATGAGAAGAAACTTTCTAAAATTAATCATACTGTTACGTCTATCTCATTTATTGAGATGGTGAAAGAAGTTCTGTAGTTAGAGAAATGAAAGATGCAACAAGTGGCAAACGGGTAAAGACTGAAGCGGGTTATAACAGTGTCCACATTTCTAACCTGATCGTCGTTGGGAACAGTTCAGCGGAATATACATACACTGCGGAGAAAGATATGAACACAAAAAACTTCGCACCGAGTGCCATAATGATCCGACCAGCCGCGTAACCTGCAACAAGAAAAAGACGAACGTGGAGTCACGTGTTAATACTTGTATGTCTTCAACAGGGATCCTGAATTAGTTAATAGGTTCCTCTGTGAATCTTTTGAGGCTCAAAATCCTAAGAGGTACTCAAACAAAGTTTTTAACCCCTAAAAGGTACGGCGGATCGTGCATCTCCCTCCCCGGGGGTATTGGTCGTGTTTCGCTAAGCTACATTTAGCTGCTCAGCGAAATTCAAATTGAGAAGGGAGGACAACGTACTGATGACACAGATTTTCAGGAATCAGTTCTGTATCAGCTATTGTAAAATCCTTCCATATCTCATAAAACCAGTTTTCTGTATTGTTACTTCCCTCTGGATTGCCTGGGATTTTAGTATATTGCAAGGTATTCTCCCACCTAAGGACACCCTAAGAAGTTTGTCACTTTGACCAGAAGCCCATGGGCTCCTGCTTTGACCCAGTAATTGCGAGGTTGGTAACAATCTGTACTTTCCCTCCCCTCCTGGAGCTAAGAGAGAACCACCGTGAGGTAACTTGTGACTCCAACAACTCAACCCAGTGACCCCGGCCAGGGCTTGTACCAGGCACAAGGTCACTGGCACACCAACCACAAGCTTGGCCACTGGCACACCAACCAGAAGCTAGGCCCCTGGCACACCAACCACAAGGCCATCGGCATACCAACCACAAGGCAAACGCTTTTTCCATGCATCGATCTCCAACCCTAATCTAATTCGTACATCGTTAAAGCACCAAACTTACATTTGTCGTCACCAGGATCATACATCGTAAACAACACTGCGCCGATCGAGGCAATGGCAGCAAGAATCATGAAGTAAATCAGAGATTTTTTACGTCCAAATCTGATACAAAAAATAAAACAAGAAGCCGTGAAACATTTTCGTTAAATCAACTCTTCTTCACTAAACAGTCTCTTCCTAACCGAGTGAGACTGAAAAAAGGGTTTGAAACGTACAAAAATATAAAAAAATTATCAGAAATTAATGAAAAAAATAGATAAGGAAGGAAAACCGGAGAACCTGGAAAGAACCCAACTCTCTCACGACGCCGGGTCGGAATCAAACCCGGGACACAATGGTGGGAGGCGACCACTCTCACCACTGCGCCATCCTTTCTCCACATATAAATCAGTCATGGATGTTTGCTCTAAGAACAGTCGGCGTTCAACTGACTTACTTGCCCATGGCCCAGATGCTAACATAATTGGCGGGAATCTCGATAATAGACGACAAGAAGAAATTCAGGTACATGTTGCCACCAAGTGTTGGGGTGCTGAATGATACACCATAATAAACCATGGCGTTTACAAACCTACAAACGCAAAAAAAGGTTATGAAAGCTTAGTTAATGAACGAAGCAAGAAACTAAGAAGACGAATGAAAGACCGTCTGACTGATTAACTTACTGACTGACTGACTGACTGATTAATCGACTGCCTGACTGACTGTCTGAATGTATGAATGAATGAATGAATGAATGAATGAATGAATGGATGAATGAATGAATGAATGAATGAATGAATGAATGGATGAATGACTGAATGAATGAATGAATGAATGAATGAATAAATGAATGAGTGAATGAATAAGTGAATGAATGAGTGAATGAATGAATGAATGAATCAATGAAAGGGGTTTTCTTCGGGTGGGGAAAATTTGATTGCGATATGAGTGCATGAGCAGGGCTACAAGAAGGGCGATGGTATTCGACTTTTCGCATACACTCAACTCTCAAAACGGCTTTCTATAACGAACGTTTCGAATCTCTACGGAGGAGAGAGGAATGCATGAATGGATGAATGGATGAATAAATGAATAAATGAATAAATGAATAAATGAATGAATGAATGAATGAATGAATGAATGAATGAAGCTCATCATGATGCTCAAGCAATTTTAAACTACGTAATTCCCTTCTATAGTTAGTCCTTCTTTTTCACATCTTTGAGCCCCGATAAGAAGAGAAGAATAAGCCACTCAAAGAACCAATAAAACGATAAAGGTTTTACGATGAAAATCTGGCTTAGATAATATATTTCTGGAAAGACGAGATTAGCGAATTTCCGGTAGCTTCCACCTACCAGGCATACCACGATACCAGAGTCCTGTGCAACATTTTCTTGGTTCTGAACAGATCTCTCACGTCACCCAACGCCTCTACCTTTCCTTCGGCATGCAGGTCCAAGAGAGACTCCTCTGGGTACTCCTTCTTGTTGGTAGCTGCGATCCCCCGCAATAGTTCCTCTGTTTGTGTGACTTTTCCCTTCAACAACAAATATCTCGACGATTCAGGAGTAAACCTGCGAGGAAAATCACAGGAAAAAAGCAAAACAATGTCAGGAAAATCAGTGACACTAGACCTTATTCCCGCTACTTTTGGTGCTTTAAACAATTTTCTCTTCAGTATTCTAAAGAATGACAGAAACCTAATCATTTTTTAAAAAAAATAAATAGATTACTACACAACCGGTAATAACAGTAACAAAAACCATGTGCTCTTGTTTTAGAACTCATTTTCTTCCAAGGAAACCTTTATCTTTCAGGGTACCTTTGTTACTCTAAAATTAAAACTGCTTTCAATAGAGGCCCTGCTAAAAGTAAAACTATCAAAATTCAGTTATAAACCTTAAAATAGTGCAAACGCATGATTACGCCTTATTGATAATTTAGTTAGTGACGCTCAGGAATTCAATTCGAGCTGAAAGGCAAGGAAGTGTTGACCTGTGGCATGGAGGACTTGATCTCAGCAACTGTCGCGCTGGTCTCCAGTCAATGCAAGAAAAAGGCCAATAGTGACAAATTTATTTTCCCCACCTTCGAGCTCGGTTGCATTTCCTGAGAACCTGAAAAAAGTTACCGAAAGCTTAAGATGATTCCTCAGTATTGCATTGCGCATCCCTACTGCGCACGATTTTAGAGTCATTAGCGAGTGCAAATGAGCGCGTGCACGTACACAACGAAAGAAATTTCCCTCAAACTAAACTCGATAGCGAAATAAATGCTAGTTTTCTCTTTAACGAACAAGGTGACCTATATTTTTTGTTGCATAATAATAGTGTACATGTTACCCTCGTAATTTTTTTTTTAGAAAAAACTTTATCTGAAGGAAAATAAAAAACATGGCTGAAAGCGCGTACAAAACCCTTCCTCTAAGATGCAAATTATGACCACTAAAACAACAACTCGACGAACGCGTTACGTCAACGTCGTTTCAAATGGTGTGATTTTTTCCCACAAATTTTATGTAATATTGTTTCATATGCTCGAGACTTCCTGCCTGTCAAGTTTTCTCCCATGTATTACTTTAATAAACTGTGCTTCCGGCAGCTGCCGCAAAAGATAACGTGGACCGATGAACAACGCGCGATTAGCTTGAGTACAGGCATAAATGGGGTAAGATTGGCCCATCATATCTCATTTTGCGAGCACGGTGACCTATATTTTCATTGTATTTTTCGAAACAGTACTTGATAGGAAACATTCAGAGAACGTTTCAAAAAATTCATCGGCAACTTTTATTTCAGTGGAATCACCTTAAATAAAGAAGTCCACAGAAGGACAAATCGGATCGACTCACCACCAGCCCGCAAAGGAAATAAGTCCCGGTACAGCACAAACAATTGACAGCCATCTCCAGTCACGCACTGCGTATGCCAGTCCTGCCAACATGACTAGTGCCAGGGCCCACGCATACCAAATTGACGTACCAGCCACGTGACGATGCTTCACTCCCACAAACTCAAGTGCCAGTACGTAGATACCCATGGCTCCACCACCTGATGGAATATGAGTTCATATGCGGAAAGGATAATAAAATTTATTTAAAGAGATGGATGATCGTCTTCTCGTCCCTCAAACGAGTTACCTCACGGTTCGCTCATCTTAAAAAGTTAAGCCTAAATTTTTCAAGTTCAGGTCGTTTGTAATTCGTGTTAATCTTCTCCATCCTTTACATCAGTGTTCCTTTATGGTTTAATATTATCCCTTTTGTGTTTTTCTATCTTAGATAACTGTTATTTTCAGGTTTCCTTCAATTTAAAGGTAATCTTGTACGTGACCAAATAACTAAAAAAACTGTGACTAGCCTAGCGCTCCTTTAACCAAACTCATGTAAAATTGCCACCACTTTTCTGAATTGTTCAGTTTTCGCCTAAACTACCACATTTTGCTGTGGACAGTTTTTCCTGTGCTACTACTGTTTGTGTTTAGCTTTACTCCATGTTGGGCAGAAACATTTTTTATCAAACTAGTATCTTGGTCGCAAATTTTTCGAACCCCCTGGACAAAATCGTGCGAAAGGATGGCACATGCTGCTCGTATTAAAATAAATAAATAACAAGCTGAACATGCATTTTCTGATCAGCTGAGGGTCCGTTGGTTAAAGAAATCTTAACGGCTCTGTGTCGTCGCTTATATATCTTCTGTTTTTTTACAAGAAATGCTAAGCCTAGGGTATCATTTTGCGACCTGATTATTATTTTGAAAAATGTCCCCTACAATATTCTAATATTGTTCGTTCTTCAAGCTTCGTCAAGTGAGTCCCAAACGATGGCATAAAACGAGGAACCCATGCAAAATTTCTGATCTTCTACCTAAAAGAAGGTGAAACATTGCACATACCGATACATATGCCAACAAGAAGTCTAAATAACATGAAAAGCCAGAAGACATTTGGGAAAGCAGCTAACAATGCAAAGAGACTGCACAATACGGAAAACACGAACATGATTGGCTTCCTGCCAATTTTGTCGGATAAAACTCCTCCTCCTAAGGCACCGAGAAGCCAACCGGCGAACAGCAGTGAGGTTGAAATGGTCCCAAGCAAAGCTTTGTCACAAACCAAGTCAAACTAAAACAAAACACAAAACAAAATAACAATCAATCATAAAACAAAAACTTGTTCTTACTCACAGTACAGTCGGCTCTCCGTGTAACGAGGACATTTAAATAATTTGGGGGGATCAAAACTGTCTCGTGTTCGACCACTCCTGGGGATGCCATCATGAGTTGATAGGAATTATATGAGCAATTCCGAGCTTTTCTGTTCTTTTTTCTTCAATATCTCCCATTCACTTATTAAGGTCCCAGCAGAAGAAAGGATCCAAGGCATATAAAGTACAAAAAAGAGCCGGAAGAGAAGCGTGGGGTCGAGACGGGACAGGATGGAGATCCGGGTTAGAAGCCAAAGAAATGGTCAGGTCTTCCTTTTCCCCTTCAGTATCCAGGGATTTTTTCATTTCGAACTAAAAACATTTTTAATAAATAATTGCTTATAAGTTATTTCCCTTCTTTCCTGTTTTTTATTTCTTGCCTGAGTAACAACTGACGTATAGCCATCTGCGAACTTCCAGGCATCCCTCGGCATATCACATCGTTCATTGTAAAGTTTATCCCCGGGTTTGAACTCGCCGGTCAGATTACAAGAGCTGTGATTGGTTACACACAGCCAGTTGGGCTCAGCGGCGATAAAAGTAGGCACCAGGACTTGAAATGTGATGTTGAACCATTCTATGTAGCCCAGAATGAAAATGAGGCGGATCTGGTAGAATCCCAGGCTCCCAATTCGTTCCAGTACCTGGTCCACTGTCAGCGCCATCTTGTCAAAAAAATAAAAGCAAAGATGACATAAATGATCCGAACGATCGGCAATTTACCGTATCTTGTGTTGATAAATTGAATTATTTACTGCTTCTCGACGTGTTTTTAGACTTTGCGCCTCAGAAAGATAGCTCGGACTGAAGTTGGGCACGCGCATCATTTTTTCAACGTTTCAATTTTTTTTAATCAAGACAATTTTAAAGAACTTTACCCACGCAATACAATTATCCCACGTTGTTATATGACCTCGATGCTTACTTCATTGTGATTGGCTGAGAGCAATTTATCGTTAATTTTAACTTGAAATCATCGCAAATCAACCCAAGAATAAAACGAAAGAAAAACCGACGAATTTTGCTACTAAGTACTATTACTAATAGTCCTCTAGTTGCGTAGCCAATTAAATTGCCGGATTTGCATTAGTCCACTAGTTGGGCGATACTAATGGCTGATAGTGTGCAATGCCTCTGCCCGTCAGATTACAGCATTTGCATTAGTATATTAGTAGAATCTTACTTCTAACATTAGGTTTTGTTTGGTAATCATTTAAATACAACTTTGCTGATCTGTTAGGAGTCGCAGAACGTTCTATATCAAGAGTGGCACAAAAAAACTACACCCCCAGTAGGGGGGAGGGAGGGTGAGGCTCCTATATGAATAGGTCGAGACGCCCGTCGTCTCACTGAGGAGTATAGATCAAGGATACTACCCACACTTAGGGTTTTCATGACTAAACACCATTAATCTAACCGTCAAAGTATCTTTCGGAGTGCGGTGGAACAAAAAACAATTATTATTCAACTTTCATACACTGTACGAATTCCGATTTTCTGATTGGTTGATTTGTACCACGTGACACTAGGACGGCCGAGTGCGGTGTTGAAATTTCTCGTTCATTGTTAGTGAACTCGTGCAGGTAAATACCAATAATTCACGAGAATGAGTGCGTTAACCTGTAAATAAACATTCTAATTTTATTTTTTGCTCGATTTCCGAGTGTCTCTCGAGTCTGCTTTACTTGTGCGAGCTCCTTCCCTGAGCAATGGCTGACAATCGAGCCTATTCCATTTTAAGTGGTATATTTTAGGGGCTAATTCACGCGCGAGTCACGCTCGGATTGTTCTTGTTTAGGTCCGGTTTAGTTCATATGGGGGTCTCCCGTGATATATACAGTTCCCAGGGCCCGCCCCCAAGCCAGGGAAAAGGCGCTGGGAACGAGGTTGTACAGTGCTCTGTTATTCAGCTCGAGTGGCACTATGTAAAGACAGTTACTCATAAGCTGTAAAATCTTCTTAGTTCATGTTTAAAAAATTGCAGGTTAATAAATCTCATGCACGTTATGATAAGCATCACAAAGTGTCCTCTTTCCTAAAAAGTCACATATATGAATAAATATGAAGTAATATTAAAAGGACACTTTGTAATGCTTATTCATAAAGAGCATTAAATCTCATTGGTCTGTATTTCTGGACATAAGCGTACTTCTTAGTAGTTCTTTTCAACATTTCACACGGGTACCCCTTCCTATTTTTAAAAAAGTCCCCCCCTCCGGGAATCTAGAAGCTTAGATGTGTAGTAATGACCGCTTCGACAAATCTGGACAGAGAAAGAGATGGGTCGAGAGCAAAGACAGGGAATAAAGAAATGTAGCGAAATTATTGTGGTTTTTCAATGCGCATGCTGTGAATCTGTTTTGTTTAAACTTATAACAGTTTTAGAAGAGAGAGAGAAAACAGCGGCGGTGCCAAAACGAGGTGTAAATGAGATTTTGGCCTAATTTAAATTTTTGGCTAATAATATTAAAAAGCCGCAATTTCCGCGGTTATGAGCAATAATGCGCAGTTGCTGAAAACTACATTTCCCGCTGAGTATCAGGTTAAGGTCATTTTAAACTTAGATGAAAGCCTCAGCTACTATAATGTATCTACATGATCCACAAAGATCAGGATTTTTAGGCTAAAAGTATCATCAAAGATAGGAGAGCGAAAAAATACAGATCGGCAAGCGCTTGTAAGTGCGTGGGCCCTCGATAGGGAACAAATTGAGAGCACTCCAAACACATCGTGCGTATTTCTTTTTTCATGCATTTTATGGCATTGGGGTAAGTGCAGCTGTGAAGAGTGTGGTTACAAGCAGTTTAGTCTGGGATAGGGTATAGAAAGCAGACAGGTTTGGTCTACAATAGGGAAGAATTTTTCTTTAATCGGCATTAATTCGGAGTGTCTCTTCATTGCCTTTCTAGCCAGTAAACAATTTATCACTAAGCTTTCCATATCTCTGTCGTGCGTGCCACAGTAATTAAGAAAAGTTCACTGAGAAGTTCAAGAGGAATTTGACGAGTATTTTTGCTTAGTGTTGCTCCTTTCAAGGCATGCCAAAAGTGGCAGCCAGATATGACATCAGCTGAATTGTTATGGTGGGGTATTCGAAATATTGTCTTAGTACTGATGAGTGAGATAGCCCGGATAACGCAGTTACCATCGACGTCATGTCCAAACGCTGAATAAAACTGCTGAGAAAGTTACTGCCGGAAATATAAGGACCTCTTCATACGAGACATGATACAAGACGGACGGAAACTACGCTGGTCGGGTTCGCTGGTTCGAGGGGCGAACTTTGTTCCCTGTTCATCTATACCAGGCCAAAGGAAGAGAAAGTCAGTAGGGAAAAGTATCAATTGCGTACTCAGAGGTCGGAAACAAAACGAAACAAAGCGCAAAAAAACAAAGCGTATAAAAAAAATTAAATGGCTATTGAACAGGATTCCTCTATCGTACCTCTGTCGACACGGCAGTTTTGCAATGCATCTTATGTGCGTGAAAACACTATGGACAAGGTAACATGTCGCCTTCTCGAATGCGTAGCTTTCGTCCCAGACATTTCGCTGGGTGTTTGTTTATATACATGAAAAATACCTAGATCTTTGTCGCAAAAACCAGGATAACGGAATCAAAGCTAGCCGGCCTTTTCGTCATATGAACACCAAACAGTAACTCGTTGCCCGTAATACAAAATTAATATCGCTACAGAACACTATGGGAGTCTTACCTTGGCTCGATGAGACGAAATTAAAAGCTTTCTTTTCCACTCGCCTTCTCTTTGGCCCGGCTTTGTCACTTATGAATGATTTTGTCTTTCGAGGGATTTTATACTTTTAAAATTAGACTAAACTGACGACATATCGATGAAAGTTTAAACCGTTGTTAATCGAAAAGAATCAGACAAATGCCCCCCAAGGTCAACTTCGGCAATTTTAAAGAACTTTACCCACGCAATACAGATATTAGAGAACACTGAGAAGATAATTTGAAGAGAATTCCAAGTTCTCCAGCTAGGAGTCTCTTGAGGAGTCGAGCCTATGACCCTCTGGTTTGGTGAGTCCAGATACTAATGCCACGTGAGTAGCTCATGTGACACGTATCCTGCATACTCATTGTAAGTACTTTTGTTCTTGGACAATCACAGTAACATTAAATTTACCACTGAATTTGAACAGGAAAACACGTAATCAAAATAACACTTTCATTACATGACACCCATCTACCGAAAAAACTTTCACAAGTCTTTACAAGAAATGGGATTCGTTCACTCCACAAAGTAGCTGACAAAAGACAAAAAAAAAACCTCATCCGCTACCTCACTTATTGCTACTACCCTCTTTGTTCATTTGGTTCCTTCTGCTACAATCTGCAGGCCCTCAATAATCCTCGAAAACTCCTTCTTCAAAATGGCTACCCACAAGACATAATCAGCTAACATATCAACGATGTTTTGAACAAAAACAGACATCCGCCTAACAACGCTGTGTCTACAATTCCTAAGAAAAAAATGTCGTTATCCTGCTTCCCTACTTAAACTTTAAGGCCCTCGCTAAAAATAACAATACCTCCCTGACCTCAGCCCCTGGTACTCCCAGAAAAATTGGGTGGGGGTGTGCGGCCCGCTATCCAAAACCCTTGCCCTATTTATTTATGACCAAATCTGTGATATTCCCTACCCCATTTATGACCTGACCAAAAATTCGAAACCCTGTTTATGACCTGATCCTTACATCGAAATATTGTTTCAGACCGGCGTTATAATTAGTTAATAAAAAGTACTGATGGCATAGAAATATGCAAAAGTGCCCGAAACGTTTGTGATTTTTCACAATTTGACACTTTTGCATATTTCTATGCCATCAGTACTTTTTATTTTCTTTTGAACATAAGTGTCACGCATCGCCCAAGGATTACAAATACTTTCGTACTTGTTCCTCCTCTACAGTTATAATTAGTTCCCTAGTTTCTGACCAATGTTTAATTACCGCAAACATAATTTGTGAAGGGCTTTTGTTGATTTTCTTTTCGATAATGATGAAAAAGTAGCTTCTTCGTAAAAACATACCCACATCAAGGCTAGAGTACAAAAACCACACCTTATTTATGACCAAAATGGCCAAACTCAGCTAAAATTGATACCCTATTTATGACCAAAACTGCTCAAAAACCGTCGCCTTTGGGGCCGCACA